>JAXQQM020081216.1:0-165480 GCA_034641835.2 Pinus albicaulis | reverse complement strand
TATAAGGAAGGGTGGAAAAATCGGGGCCGAGCACCTCTACCACGACTACTCCCTCCTACACATTATATACCCAGGTGTGGGCTTCCCTTCATCTGGCTACCCCTATGCCCGAATATGTGACCTAGTATTGTCTCTCTCACTCCTTATTCCATTCCACTTATTTATCACTTGCCACCCCCATTAGAGGGGATGTACCTTGAACATACTTGATTGCTGAAACCACCTAATAAGATACTTGGTTAACCCCCTTTGGAGCATGGAGACATTAGCACACGCCAAAGCCTAGTATGGAAGGGCGTGCCATTATGAAGTGCCCATTTTGTCATCCATGGTTTGTAAACTCTATTACACGATTATTCTAATGACTAGTTGTACTGGAAGCCTAGGGGGCACATTGGATCTTATGTAGGATTACAGGTGGTTTCCATTTGGGTTTGGTCTCGGTATACGGGATCCTGACCCCCGAGGGCTACATTGACAAACATAGGGTGTGTATCGAGAGGTATGGACCTCCACAACAATAGACAACGCTTCATGGACCCCTTCAAATGTCCAGGGATTACTAGAGATCCACTCTTGGACGAGGAAGATGCATCATGCCCAACCAACCCCACAAGTGCACCACACACTTGGGGGGTGCCCCAGGGCTTGTACGAGGACCCGATGATATTTATTACAACATCCGAGCCTTCACAGAGCATCTACAGGCAACTTCGATCCATTTGGAGACCCATGGGATCATTTATGTGCCCCCACACCCATTGGGAGCACCACCGGTCTACTACTTGGAGAAGAAGGGGCCACCCCCTTGTCCTTCATATTTTGAGGGATTTATTCGTCATTATGGCACTTCAGGATGTTACTAGGCATCTTGGAGGGCCCTAGGACATGTACACATCATTATTTGGCCCTTATGTGGCTTATTTTTACACCTATGAGCTAAATTAGTGGGCTTGTCACCAATAGGGGTGTTATTTTCACATTATTCTATTATTAGAGCTATTAGGGGCTTTAGGCTAATTCGAGCTCCTTAGGAGCCTATATATTGATGTTAGCTCCATTCATTTTCATCATCACATTTTGGATTGGATATCTCTCTCTTAGAGAATTTCGTACTTTTTTGTTGGAGTTTTTTTGGAGATGGATGAATTTTGATGTATGGATTTGGGCTATTTCTCTTCTCTTGGAGCTTTGTTATTGCAAACGAGTTGCTGGTTGGATATACTCTATGGCATTGTAAGTGATTTTTGATGTTATTATTTTTGTTGTTGCATACCAATGATTTACACTATAACTAGGGCTAGTTGCTGCATGAATGTAATGTGGAATTGAACATGTTTTAGGAAATTTTAATGTATGGGCCAATGTCATATGAATGAAATGTCCTAGAAATATGATTTCTTGATAAGCTTGCACTCTTTGCTGGAAGTATAAATGCTTGAAAGTCTCTTATTCTTTTCTCTACACCAATATTGGACGAAGTTGATTTTTCAAGCCTCATTGACCAAGAAACCAAGTTCTTACTCATTAATCATCGTTGACATCATCTCCCCAAGTGAACTAAGGCATTGATCCATAGAAGATTAATAATTTTATCCATAAGTTTGCCCCTTTTTCACTTTTTCCAAGGTCTAGCCCTCAAGGGTCAGCTAGGGCATCAATATCTCGAGAATTGAGCCAGGGAAAAATTTTGATCTCCTAGAAGGCACTGCATTGGTGGGTCCCCTCCCTCTCCACAAAATTTCAAGCAATTCCGATGGTGGGATCTTCGGGAATCCTGAGCCCTAGCTCTAGGATTGAAATCTGCATATGCATCCCCAAGTGTAGACCTCAATAGGATCAATTTAACCTTTTGAAGTGAATATTATTTTCTGGTCCTTTCCCTTCACCCTATCTAGGATAGGAACACTATTGGTTGCTATATTCCATCTCCGAACCTGGACTGGGTCCACTTTGTCCTGTGTGGTCCCACTTCTCATTGAAGACTATTTATTAAGGATCATTTGGGAATCCAAGTTCCCCAAGGATTTTAGGGATTGAGAACCTCGTCTATAAGCCTATTCCTTCCATCTCAACCTTCGAATCCTCATCTCTTACCCTTAGTGGACCAAGCCCCTTCCTTGAAAACCAAACAAGCTCCATTCTTCAATCCACCCTAGGGAAAGGGTTTTCAGGGTCACTCATTACCTACCCATTGACATACACCTTATAAGTGACTCCTATACTGCCGGGACTCCTCTCATCGGTGAAAGTCTGTAAAGAGAAGGGAGACTTAGCTGTGGTGACAGTGGGCTAAGCCTCTATTGTTGCCCTTAGCCTAGCAGTTGACCTCTTAGGATTCCCTTTTAGGTCGCCTGCTAGTTTGAGTGGTAACACGACCTACTGGACCCTTTTCATGACCTCTGGAACTGAGAACAATTTTCTCTCTAATGAATAGAACTGCCAATCTGAAGCTACTGCACACAGCTCTGCGCTACCTCATTGGGATAACTCCGCCCTCTTGCTGCTGCCTATCCAAACCTGGAAATCTTCCTCTGGATCATTGTCCCTGCCCCTCACTCACTGCTTTGATCTCTGAATCTCTTCGACAATTGACTGTTGCTACTCTGGAAATCGATCTGCCAAGAAATTGAAATGCTCAAGTGTTCTCTCCATCACCACATCGACTTCCTCTTATAATCCTCTGTTGGAGCACCAACGACCAAGATTAAAACATAATCGATGGCTAGGATCATCTCTGGATCGATCCGTGAGTTTCTAGACTATTCTTGATTAATTAACCATTTTTCCTAAGTTGAGACTTGGGAAACATTAAAAAATTGGTTAATAATCTAATTAAGACACTTCTAGGCCGGATTTCCAGAAACGATTTCTAGGTTTTGGAGATCTCATGTATTCTAGCCCTTCCACAAAGTTTCGTGGCTAGAACACATCTGATGCTACAAAAACTAACACTCCCTCTTAGCAAGGAATGTGTTCTAGTGTTACTGCACACCCTGTAGCAACACCCTATCTCTGCATAATCTCTTGTCACGTTGTTGACGTCTGGCTGCTGCTGCGCACCAACTATTGCACAACTTTGATATACATTGCATCTGTGCTGCTGCTGACCCTGCTGAACTGTTGCCAACATTGCATCTGCACTGCAACTCTGTTGCTATTGCTACTGCAACATCTGCAACTGAAAATCATCCAAAATACTGAATCAACTGTGATCCGTATAATGCATCTGTCTCCCTAGTCTCTGACTCGTACTAGCCTCTGCACTGTCCACTGAAGACTCTGCGTTGCTGTTGATGTTGGAAATACTGAGGAGGGGGGGGGGGGTGAATTAGTATTTCTTAGCAATTAGCAATTTTAAATCTTTTCAGAGCATTAGTTAATCTTTAATTATTCTTGATGTTTATCCAGTAACAACAGTAAACAATAGAACACAATAGGCACATGAATTTTAGGTGGAAAACCCCCTACTGGGTCAAAAACCACCGAACGCTTTTCTAATAAATTGTTTAATCTTCAGGCCCAATTGAAATGAAAGGTACATCTTCCTAGAATTCTAGAAAAGCATTATTCTCCAGCTCCCATTGGAAGGACGCCCCAACGCCTTGGTTTCTTAAGTAGTCAACTGAATGGATCCCTCAACATCCTAGACCGACCTACCACCCTGAAGTGTTCACAGGCTCCAACCTGTAGGTGACTTCATGCACAACCCTAGCACCTCCCTGCCACCCTATAATGATCAGAAATAAGACAAGAGTGTGGATACCCGTACTAGAGACAATGATCCACTATACAATATGATTCAGAATGATTTTCTTGAACTAGACCAGTCACCCAATCACACTATGACCTGCAACCCAACCATAACATTATCCAATATCGACACTTCTACCTCCCAACAATGCCTCTCCAACTCTAGGCAGATTGACTCTTTTACAATTTTACAATAATGATTTTTACAATAATGACTTTTGAGACGACCTGATACTTGACTTGACACTTCTTCTTTGAACGCTAGTAGTTGCTGAGGTATTGTTGTGCTTGCTTCAAGTAGTGGTACTTTGGCGTTGCATTGTCCTTCTAGTATGTGTGTGAGTTGTCCTATTGTCTCCTCCTTCCTGTACATGCATTAATGAACAAGACCCAAACCAATATACAAACAAAATACTTACACTGTCCTGCAAACAGCATGTCAGAGAAATATTCAAAAATCAAATGTAAATACGTTCAACATTTATGAACAAATCCCAATCAAACATATATATAAAATGATTACACTGTCCTGCAAAAAGGTAAAACACATGTCAGAGATGATATTCAAATTAAAATTCAAACACTAGTCATAGATACCTTCTTGTAGCAGACTTACTCTTAACTGTTGATGTGTTGTCCTTACTGCAGTGATCCTTGAATTTATATTTTTTCTTGCCTTCTAGAAGCTCGATATTGAATCTGTTGTATCTATGTAATTTCGGATCTCCAAGGTCTGAAATTTCGCCCTGTGGTAGCCCTCTGAGTCCTCTTTCCAACCCCATAGGTCTGATCAATATTGGATTCTTCAAGAAATAGTTATGCCCAATCTCCTACGATGACCTGATTATAGACTGGTTCAGTAGAGTGAACTTGTACGAAGTGCCGTGTGTCATTGTTTCAATCTTTAGTCCTAAAAATGATATCCAACAAACTACAATTCATCCTCTTTCTGTCACTTCTTACGAAATTTCAATCCAATGCTCAGAGAGAAAGTTATGACAATTTTCCCAAGCTCACCTGTTTGACGTGAAATTCGGGAGCCTGCAAAAACCCTAACTTCCTTAGAACATATCTCTGAAAATATAGCGAACCGATATCTGAAATTCGGTCACACGCTTCATCAGGATGTCGGCTCAAATGGGTTTTTTTTTTAGCATCTGAAGCTTCGCAGAAAAAAATTTATAGCGATACTTCCACAATGTCTTGTTTTAAGTAGCGAAATCATTGCATCAAGAGGATATGAGGATCACAATTTATATAAATGCTTAGGTTGAGAGGGTCTTCAACAAGTGAACGTTGGAGGGATTTTAGGAGCTTAAACAATTATTAATTATTGACTATTCAACAACTACAACCAATGATTAGTGTCATGCCACAACCCCATGGGATTTTAGCCCACTAACTGGGGTTACTAACTTCAAACATGAATATTTATCAAACTGTGAAGAATTACGTGGCGTGCCATATATCAACGGAAACATCTCGATAAGTAGAAACCATCCAAAATATCCTTGACTCAGAATAGAGTAAGTTGTCAAGTCAAAATTTCCATGCAAGGTCGGGGTAGCCCCTAGTGTTGCTTGGGTTGACATCAATGAAAACCACTGATCAACAATCTCCCCCTTTGGCATTGATGGCAACACAAGTACTCCACCTACGATCATGACGCCTCTTCCTACAACATTCTCTCCCCCTTTGTCATCAATGGCAAAGGGTAACTCACCCTGACAAACGTCATTCTGTGGACCTATACACACCTCAGCTCCCCTTTTTTTTACTTAGTTAGATAAGAGAAAGAGTCTAATGAGAACTTGGGAGAATCTCGAGCTTTAGGCGAAGATACTCAAATTCTTGACGAGGTAATGGTTTGGTAAAGATGTCAGCAATTTGTTCCTTTGTGCTAACATATTCAAGCTTGATATTCTTTTCGGTGACCTGCTCTCTAACGAAATGATATTTGATCGGAATGTGCTTTGTTTTGGAATGCATCACAGGATTCTTGGAGATACTGATGGCACTGGTGTTATCACAAAAGATAGGAATAGGCTGATCAAACTTGACTTGAAGATCTTGCAAAGTTTGCTTCATCCAGAGAACTTGAGTACAACAAGCTACTGCCGCGATATATTTTTCTTCTACTGTGGATAACAAGATTGAAGACTACTTTTTACTTAACCATGAAACAAGGCAACCACCTAGATAGAATGCTACTCCACTGGTACTCTTTCGATCATCAACACTTCCTGCCCAATCTGCATCTGTATAAGCTTGGATAACTAGATTATTTCTTTTGGGATACCATAAACCATATTCTGTTGTGCCCTTAAGATATCAAAGAATTCTTTTGACGGCAATAATATGAAATTATTTTGGTGTTGCTTGGAGTCTTGCTATTTGTCCAACCGCCAGTACATTTGGCCGAGAAGCTATCACATATAGAAGACAACCAATCATATATCTATACAACCTCTGGTCCACATCCTTTAACGAATCTTCTGTTATGACTCTGTAATTTCTGAGGGCTAAAGACAGAACCACAGAGTGAAACATCACACCAGCTTTGGAGTCTAGGACCTAGCCTTCCTGGACTCAGAGAGGGCTCTCTCTGTTAGATATAGCTTGATAACTATAAGTGTTGATATTAGGCTAGTTATATGAATGAGGTGTGTTTGAAGATGTTTGGTTGAGGCAGCAGAAAAGGGCCATTGGGCTATGGAGTCATAAGTGTGAACAAATTCAGATGGACGAATAACTGAGGTCAGGTGCAACCAGGCAAGCTAGCCATGTCAATGGATCTTAACAGCTTATGAAATGGAAAAGAGGAGGAGCTTAAAGGTTCAACAAAAATGCAGAGTAGACCGTCTCTGATTTCTACATTCCAGTCTCAGAAGAAAACATAATGAACTATTTCAAGACTATGCAGGGTACCCTATGGTAAATCCTACACAGAAGTTTCTAGAAAAGAAAACAGTATGAGAAAACAGGAGAATAACAAATTACATAGGAAAATATTTCACCAAAGAGCATAAAACAAGAATATGGAAAACAACATAATCCTCCATTCATCCAAAAGAGAGTCTTTACAATGGAATGAGTCTATTACAATGGTTTTTCCCCTTCCGGGCCTCCTTTACACTGCTAATGCATATAGTATATATAGAAAACTTAAGTCGGTTAATCTGCCTATTGTAGTGATTACATTTAAGCAGAAAATGGACAGGTGGAGACATGCAAAGCGGTGATAAGACATTTATGACAACAACACCATCTCTGGGGTTAATTCTGGGCAACTCTTCATAGATCCAAACGCTTCAATGTCTCCTCGGAAGATCAAACAGTAAGCTTTGGAGGAAGATGTGATGGTCTCGAAGAGGAAACCAATGGAGGCTCTAACATATGGCTTTTTTTACAGAAAAACATGCGTTGGGTAATCAAATCTGCACAGTGCTGGACACTTTTATTTATTGATGTTGGTGCTGATGTGTTTTGCTGCCCCTTCAGTCTCTACTGTTATAATTATAACAAGTCTGCCGAAACGCCCTTTGCTGCCCGACTTGACCTGTGGTGTCTTTTTGCTACCCGAGCCCTTCTGGCCATGTTTCACCTTATTTCTCCGCAGAATGAGTTTCAAACCCAATATGCCTAGTCGTGGAGGGATGGCGATTGGCAGACGGGGATGCATGATGGAGAATGTGGCGTGGTGGCGTTGGCAACGGTCATACAACAATAACGGTTTGGGAGGACAGTGGGAACAACTATTCGGAGGAGGGAGAAGGTGGTAAGCGGTATTGGATAGAGGGGGTGCAGAATAATTTTGAGCATGACATGTAGCCGGATGGGCGGTATGGGATATTGCCCATTCTGGACCCCCCTCATGATAAAGTTAGAATGGTGCGGGGAGGCCAAAACTGGATAAGGGCCGTCGGATGTAGGGAGAGGAGTGAAGAGGGAGGAAAGGTGGAGGGCGATTAAAGGTTAAATGATATAACACACGGGTGGGGCCCAACAGGAGCACTTTGCTACCCGAGTCCTTCCTTTTGTGTTTTAATTCCTTTTCTAACTAAACAGCGCAAAAACACATTTACTCGGACTTGAGATCTCATAGACTTTATTTCTGAAGCCGCATCGCATGCGCACTAATCACCGTACTTCGCATGTCGCAGTTTTTAACCTTTACCTTTGCACATATTCATTTAAACTTACGATTTACGATTGGGTCCCACCACATCGAACATCGCACTTCGTCAATTATAACACTTATCTCTGTGCTTATTTATTAAAACATTGCGATGTGCGGTATGCGGGCCGGGGCCACGTCATCTGCTACATCATCTGCCACGTCATCGACCACGTCACCCATATCGCACTTCATCGATTTTAACATTTACCTCCGCACTTGTTCTTTAAACAATCCGATTTGTGATTGCATTGGGTCCCACCTGCATCGCCCGTCGCATGCCGGGACTTTTAACCTTTACCTCCGGCGACAGTTCTTTGAAAACTGCGATGTGCGATTGCGATCAGATCGCATCGCACGTTAGAACACTTAACTTGTGGGCGCTTTTTAAAAGGTAAGTTATAAAATGAGCGCAGTGTGAAGTGTGATGCGTTAAACGCGGAAAGGTGCGAAAAGGAAAAGGGGTAAGGAAAATGCAAAAACAAAGGCTTTGCATGTGGATTGGTAATATATAAATGTTTGGATGGGTCCCATCAAAGTGCATCGACGGGGTTTTATGTTTCGGTGATGAATTAAGAAGAAAGGTTAAAGCTTGCGGATTGCAGGTAGAGCTAGGATTTTAGACTTTTTAATATAAGTGGGTTTTATAAAGTAGTGAGTCCAAAAAGGTTATGTATGTGGGTTTTGGTGTTTTGGATGGGATTCAGAGCATGGGAGTGTCAGAATTTGGAAAGTGAAAGGTAAGAAGAGGGTAGATGACATGAATTGGGGCAGTATGGATTTTTCTCACCATCACCCTTAATCAACAACACTTTCGTCTTTCAACAGAATTAAAAGGCAGATAGATTCATTTGATGCTCTTGATAGTAAGGGTTTCCCTTTCTTTTTTTGAAAATAAATGATAGCCATAGAATATTATTTTTAGTATAATAAAACCTAATCAATGATCAGTTACCTTGAGATCCTATAATTTATAGGGTACTAAAAGCGGCTCTAGCTGGGGATGGCAGTTCGTTTAGGACGTGTCAAGAACACCATAGACTAGTTCCTTTAGGGCTGATCCCAAATTTGCAACTTAATCTGCTACTAAAACCTCTGTGGCTGAGCAAGGTCAGTTCAAAATCAATACTCTCTGCAAACCGAAGTCTAGAAAATACTTGTATTGAAAACTGGAAAGAAATCTGAAACTAGAACTGGAAAGATGCTCAAAGTATTAAGCTTATTTGCAGACCTGCCTACCCTACTCTACTGAAATTGCTGCTTGTTCTAAATGATACAATAATGCCAATGCAACTAGTCAAGTAGCAGCAGAAACAGATGGACAACATGACTGCTTGTCAGGAAAATCAACAGTCTAACTTGATTATGTGTCCTCATAACCAAAGTTATAATATGAAATGGCAACTGCTGATGTATTTGATCCTTATAGAGAATACATGTTTGAAAACTTGAGCTACACAAAACCTCCATATAATCTACTATAGGATCAATAAAAGCATGATGTATGATTTTTGCTTCTAAGCCTTCAATGACTAGTTGATCAGTTGTATCCCCAATATTAAACCTTGAAACCACATCTTCAGTCTGGGACTTGAAAGCACAATCATCCACAATATGTAAGTCAAGGGATAGTACAATTTCTTCTTGCTTAGGGGAAGGAAGATTTTCCAAGAATTCTTTAGGATCTCAGAAATTATATCACTGAATTTGAGAATTCAAAAATTTAATACCAGTTTCATATCTTTCAACAACTATCTCTAGAAAACATTTTTTAGCTTCAGGATTAAATTTTCTTGACTTAAAAATGAGAAAGACAACTGCTAGAAAATCTTCATCAAGCTGAAATTCTGATAACTGATTGCTGAATGCATTTAGAACTTCACTAGATAGAAGGTCTGCCACAAACCTTGTCATTTTGTTCAGCAGGAACTCTGGTCAGTAGGTTGTGGAGTCGCCATGAATGCTGAAAAGCTGGGTTCTTTGAATCGTGGAGTCGCCAGGTGAATAATGCGGCCTTTTTGTGTTTGGTCACTGTCGACCATCAGTAATCAGATCTAAGCTTTGATGTGCTTTCCGAGTTCTGAAGGAACACTAAGCTTTTTCACTAAGTGATCCCCAGTATGGTCACCATTATGTTATCACTCTGTAATTTTTGAAGGCTGAAGACAGAACCACAGAGTGAAACATCAAACCAGCTTTGGAGTCCAGGAACTAGCCTTCCTGGACTTAGAGAGGGCTCTCTCTGTTAGATATATCTTGATAACTATAAGTGCTGATATCAGGCTAGTTATAGAAATGAGGTGTGTCTGAAGATGTTTGGTTGAGGCAGCAAAAAAGGGCCATTGGGCTATGGAGTCATAAGTGTGAACAAATTCAGATGGATGAATAGTCGAGGTCATGGAGGTCGGGTACGACCGGACCAAGCTAAGCCATGTCAGTGGATGTGCTAATATGAGAAATGGAAAAGAGGAGGAGCTTAAGGTTCAACGGGAATGAAGAGCGGACCATCTTTGAATTCTACATTAAAGATCTTAGAAGAAAACATAATGGCTTGTTTCAAGACTGTGCGAGGTGCCCTATGAGCAAATCACCTACGCAGAGTTTCTCCAAACTAAGAAAAGAAAACGGTATGAGAAAACGGGGGAGAATAACAAATTACATGAGGATGTCCTCATCCACGAGAGGGAGTAAAACATGATACGAAAACAACATAATCCTCCATTCATCCAAAAGAGAGTGTTTACAACGGAATGAGTTTATTACAATGGTTTTTCCCCTTTCGGGCCTCCTTTACACTACTAATGCATACAATATTTATGGAAAACTTAAGTCGGTTAATCTGCCTACTGTAGTGATTACATTTAAGCAGAAAATGGACAGGTGGAGACATGCAGGTGGTGATAAGACATTTCTGACAACAACGTCGTCTCTGGGGTTAATTCTGGGCAACTCTTCATAGATCCAAATGCTTCAATGGCTCCTCGGAAGATCAAAAAGTAAGCTTTGGAGAAAGCTGTGATGGTCTCGAAGAGGCAACCAATGGAGGCTCTGACATCTGGCTTTTTTTACAGAAAAACATGTGTTGGGTAATCAAATCTGCACAGTGCTGGACACTTTTATTTATTGATGCTGGTGCTGATGTGTTTTGCTGCCCCTTCAATCTCTGCTGTTATAATTATAACAAGTCTGCATGAAACACCCTTTGCTACCCGACTTGACCTGTGGTGTCTTTTTGTTACCCGATCCCTTCTAGCCGTGTTTCACCTTATTTCTTTGTAGAATGAGTTTCAAACTCAATATGCCTGGTGGTGGAGGGATGGCGATTGGCAGACAGGGATGCATGATGGAGGATGTGGCATGGTGGCATTGGCAATGGTCATACAGCAGCAACGGTTTGGGAGGATGGTGGGAACAACTCTTCGGAGGAGGGAGAAGGTGGCAAGTGGTATTGGATAGAGGGGGTGCGTAATAATTTTGAGCATGACACGTAGCCGGATGGGCGGTATGGGATACTGCCCATTCCAGACCCCCCGCCCCCCACCCCCCCTCTCATGATACAGTTAGAATGGTGCGGGGAGGCCGAAACTGGATAAGGGCCATCAGATGTAGGGAGAGGAGTGAAGAGGGAGGAAAGGTGGAGGGCGATTAAAGGTTGAATGATATAACACATGGGTGGGGCCCAACAGGAGCCCTTTGCTACTAGAGTTCTTCCTTTTGTGTTTTAATTCTTTTTCTAACTAAACAGCGCAAAAGCACATTTACCCGGACTTGAAATCTCATACACTTTATTTTTGAAGCCTCATCGCATCCATGCTAATTACCATACTTCACATGTTGTAGTTTTTAACCTTTACCTTTGCACTTATTCATTTAAACTTACGATTTGCGATTGTGTCCCACCGCATCGCACGTCGCACTTTGTCAATTATAACACTTACCTCCGTGATTATTTATTAAAACATTGCGATGTGCGATATGCGGGTTGGGGCCACGTCATCTGCTATGTCATTTGGCACACCATCTTCCATGTCATCGGCCACGTCACCTGCCACGTCACCCATATCGCACTTCAGAGATTTTACATTTACCTCCGCACTTGTTCTTTAAACAGTGCAGTTTGCGATTGCAATTAGGTCCCACCCGCATCGCCCGTCGCATGCCGACACTTTTAACCTTTACCTTCGGCGGCAATATTTTGAAAACTACGATGTGCGATTACGATCAGATCGCATTGCACATTAGAACACTTAACTTGCAGGTGCTTCTTAAAAGGTAAGTTATAAAATGAGCGCAGTGCGAAGTGCGATGCGTTAAACGCAGAAAGGTGCGAAAAGGCGGAGGGGTAAGGAAAATGCCAAAACAAAGGCTTTGCATTCCGATTGGTAATATATAAAGGTTTGGATGGGTCCCATCAAAGCGCATTGGCAAGGTTTTATGTTTCGGTGATGAATTAAGAAAAAAAGTTAAAGCTTGCAAAATGCGGGCGGAGCTATGATTTCAGACTTTTTAATATAAGTGGGTTTTATAAAGTAGTAAGTCCAAAAATGTTATGTATGTGGGTTTTGGGGTTTTGAATGGGATTTAGAGCATGGGAGTGTTAGAATTTGGAAAGTGAAAGGTAAGAAGAGGGTAGATGACATGAATGGGGGCAGGATGGATTTTGCTTGCCATCACCCTTAATCAACAACACTTTCCTCTTTGAACTGAATTAAAAGGCAAATAGATTCATTTGATGCTCTTGATAGTCAGGGTTTCCCTTTCTTTCTCTGAAAATAAATGATAGTCATAGAATATTATTTTCAGTATAAAAAACCTAATCAATGATTAGTCACCTTGAGATCCTATAATTTATAGGGTACTAACATCATCTAAACTTAAGTTGCAACCTGTTACCATTGGGGTAAGGACAGGCTTGCAATTTTCCATCTTGAATTTCTTGAGCGTTTCCTTGATGTATTTTGTTTGATATATAAATATTCCTTTATCCTGTTGAGATATATGAAGCCCTAAAAAGTATGTCAGCTCGCCAAGTAGAGACATTTCAAACTCACTCTGCATCTTTGTGGCAAAGTTTTACTTAATCTATCATCATTGCTTCCAAAAATTATATTGTCCACATATACCTCGATAATTGTTAGGTTATCTTGATACACTTTCACATAGAGATTGTTGTCGACGCTTCCTTTCTTGAATCCTTGTTGATGTAGATATCCATCAAGATGAGCATACCAAGCTCTAGAGGCTTGCTTGAGACCATATAGTGCCTTGTTTAATCTACAAACATAGTCTTCCTTTTCAAAGAGTAGAAAACCTTCGGGTTGTTCAATGTAAACTCCTTCTTCCATTTCACCATTTAGAAGGGCTGACTTAACATCCATTTGGTAGACCTTGATTTTTCTCGAGCATGCATAAGCAAGAAACATTCTGATAGCTTCCATTTTGGCAACGAGAACAAATGTTTCTTCAAAATCAATTCCTAAACTTGTGCATATCCTTTGCAGACTAATCTTGCCTTATTCCTGGTAACCTATCCATCCACATTCAATTTGTTTTTGAAGACCCATTTAGTTCCAATAACATTTTTATCCTTTGGTTGTGTAACCAATTCCCAAGTTTCGTTCTTCTCAATTTGATCCAGTTCTTCGTTCATAGCTGCTACCCAATGTTCATCTTGACTAGCTTCCTCAAAATTGCTAGGCTCAAAAGTTGCTAAAAAAGCAATGTGGGCTTGTTGTGAGGAGCGAAGCTGTCGACTTCTTCTGGTTCCAATTCCTTCATTTATGTTGTCGGTGATTTGATTTGACGGATGATTCTTTTGACGCCATTGTTTTAAAGATTTTGGAGAATTTCCTTTCACATCCTACTGATCTTTTCTTATTTCCTCTTGGTTGAATGTTGTTTCCTTATTTGGTTGGTCTTGTTCTGGAGCTTCTTCTTCATCCTTCACAGATTCTCCCTTAGGTTCCTTAGATTTTCTTGAAGGGACAATCTCATCGTCATGCTTTGTAACACAATCTTCATCAAAAGTAACATTTATGCTTTCCACTATTTGTTTTTGCCTCAGATTGTAGCATCTATAAGCCTTCCTTTTGCGTGAATAACCAATGAAAATACCTTCATCGACACAGGAATCGAACTTGCCCAATTTTTTATCTTCTCTTTTGATGTAGTATTTTCTTCCAAATATTTTGAAGTATTTGACGTTAGCTGATCTTCCTTTCCATAATTCGTATGGAGTCATGTTACAATTGTTCCTTAGCAAACCTCTGTTTATAATGAATACAATTGTATCGATTACTTGAATGCATAATTTATCATCTAATTGCTAGTCATTTAACATTGTTCTGGCCATTTCTTGTACAGTTCTGTTTTTTCTTTCAACAACTCCATTTTGCTGCGGTGTTCTGGCTATTGAGAATTGCCTTTTTATTCCATTTTCTTCACATTACTGCTAAAATACCTTTGAAGTGAATTCTCCGCCATTATCTGATCTCAGACATTTGATCTTCAAATCTGTTTCATTTTTGACCAATTCCTTGTAGATTTTAAAACACTCAAATACCTCAGTCTTTTTCTTTAAGAAGATGACGACTGTCATTCTGGTGTAATCATCTATCATTAGCATAAAATATAATTCTCCATCTAAACCTTTTGTTCTCATAGGACCACATAGATCAATATGTACTAATTCCATTGGATGTGATGCAAAGTGTTCTTTTGTCTTGAACTCAACTTTTGTCTGCTTGCCGTGCCGACAAGATTCACATATTGTATTGGTAGGTTTTGAAAGTTTAGGCATTTCTCTTACTGCTTTCTTCTTGCTGATCCTGACCAAATTGTCTAAATTTATGTCCCATCCGTTTGTGTCATAACCAAATTTCGTCTTCTTTCGCCAAAAATCATCCTTTAGGTGTCTCATCCAAAGTATATATGTCATTTGAAGCTCTGCCTGCTGTAGCCACAATTTTATAAAACTTGCCTTTCCTTATTTTACATTTCTTAGAGTTAAATAGCATTGTGTGTCCTTGATTGCACATTTGTCCAACACTGTGCAGATTGTGATTCACATTTTTAACCAACAACACATCTTTTGCTAATGCATTCTTGCTTCCAAGTGTGATTGTACCTACTCCTATGACATTTGAAGACTCGTCATTTCCAAAAGACACTGTTCCATCTTTCTTTTCCTTCAAGGATATGAACTGATTCCTATCTCCAGTCATATGAGTTGAGCAATCACTATCAACATACCAAACGTTTCTGTTTCTTTGAGCCTTGAGAGCGATAACACATTTTTTAGTCTTCTTTTTCCATATTTGTTCATTTTGATTTTGGGAGAATTCCTTTGAAGAACTTCCAAGTTTGCAATCTTTAGCCAGGTGTCCAAAATTGTTACATTTGTAACATTCGACATCGTCTCTTAAATGATCAATTCTGTTAATATTATGTTGAGTTCCGAAATATCCATTTTTGAAAGATATCTTGAAATTGTATTTATTCCAAACATATGTGTGACATTCTATAGCTCTATGTCCAAACCTTCCACATGAATAACAATGACCATAGAAGATAGGTTGATACCTGGGAGGAAATATTCTTCCAGGAATTGTCTTCCATGGTTCTTCCTGCGAGTCCTGATCTCTTGAGTTGGCTGGGAGGTCTACTTGTTTGTTAGATTTTGCATATCCATCTTCTTTTGTTGTCATAGAAGGACTTGGCTCCTTTTCAGATTTTTCTTTGTAACCAAGACCAGTCTTGTCACTGTTTCATCGCTGATTGTTGATGATTTCTTCCAATGCCTTGGAGCTGTTGGTGTAGTTTTGAAGAGTTTTTCCATTTTTTACTTGCTTTCGTAGAGAAACTATTTCAACTTCCAATGCTTCTCTTTCCTTGTTGCTTTCCTATAATTCTTCCCTGAGCGATTCTTCAACTCGTTTGTATTCTTCGACCTTGATTTTAAGACTTAGGAACTGTTCCCTTTCTATATTTAATTCTTATTCAAGAGTGTTGACATGCTTCTTCTCGACCTTGAGCTCTTTAATAACCCTGATCACTTCGTTTTGAAATTCAATCTCAGATCTCTTCTTCTTCGTTAGAGCCATAAACAATACTCTTCCATTGATTTCTTCTTCGTTATCACTGCCTTCATCAGATGAGGAGCTATATTCTTTGGAGAAGCAACTCTTCTTAAACCATTTCTTTTTCCCTTGCCTGTTGAACTTCCTCAGACCTTTCTTTCCTTTCGTAACAACCTCATTTTTGTGAGGAAACTTGGCTGCAAAATGTCCAACCTCGCCACAATCGAAACATATCAATGGAAGTTTACCTTTGAATTTCCCCATACCTGTTCTCATTTTTCGCGTGAAGTAGGAAAATTCTTTATCTGAAAATTCTTCTTCATCTTCTTCCTTACAACTACAAGTTTTTGCTTTCGGAGTATGCTTGTCCTTACTAGTCTTCTTGGATGCTGCGAATGTTGTTTCTAGGTGAGATGTGTTGTCCTCTTCTTCAATCCTCATTTCATATGCCGTAAGAACTCCATGAAATTCATCATTGCTGAGATTGGTTAGATTTGAACTATATTCCAAGACAAATACCTTTGGGTTGAATCTTGCCGGCAAGGTTCTAAGGATATTTCGAACAGCAATTTTCGTGTCGACAGGTGCTCCCAAACCTTCCAATGCATTTGTTATTTCATCAACACCCTGTAAGTATGCATCAATATTTTCATCTTCCTTCATTTTGAGTTGCTCAAATTTTTCCCTGTAAATTTGAAGCTTTGCTTCTTTCACGTTTGAGTCACCTGCATATATATTTTCAAGCTTGCCCCATACTTGTTTAGCAGTTTTGCAACTTAGTACCTTAAGATAGACAGATTTGATAAGCCCACTGATAATGAGATTTTTAACCTTTGCATCATATACCATATTTTTCTTACCTTGTTCATCCTGGGTCGTTGTAAAGCCTTTTTCAACGATTTCCCATACTTCGTATCCTTGCGCCAGCAAATGAACCTGCGTTCTTCCACTCCAAGGTGCGTAGTTATTTCCATTGAACAAAGGAACTCTATTCTTAGTATAATCCATAATCTCCTCGCAGTTGTTAGACTGCTATTGAAGTAACCAAGCTCTGATACCAATTGTTGGAAATATTGAGAGGGGGAGGGGGGTAGGGGGGTGAATTGGTATTTCTTATCAATTAGCACTTTTAATTTTTTTTAGGGCATTAGTTAATCTGCAATTATTCTTGATGTTTATCCAGTAACAATAGTAAACAATAAAACACAATAGGTGCATGAATTTTAGGTGGAAAACCGTGGGTCAAAAACCACCGAACGTTTTTTTTAATAAATTCTTTAATCTTCAGCCCCAACTGAAATGAAAGGTACAACTTCCTAGAATTCTAGAAAAGCATTCTTCTCTAGCTCCCATTGGAAGGATGCTCCAATGCCCTGGTTTCTTCAGTAGTCAGCTGAATGGATGCCTCGACATCCTAGATCGACCTACCACCCTGAAGTGTTCACAGTCTCCAACCTATAGGTGACTTCATGCAACAACCTAGCACCTCCTTGCCACCCTATAATGATCAGAAATAAGACAAGAGTGTGGACTCCCGAACCAAGGACAATGATCCATGATACGATATAATTCACAATGATTTTCTTGAACTAGACCAATCAATCACCCAATCACACTATGACTTGCAACCCAACCATAACATTATCCAACAATGACACTTATACCTCCCAACAATGCCTCTCCAACTCTAGGCAGATTGACTCTTTTACAATTTTACAATGATGATTTTTACAATACCGACTTTTGACACGACCTGATACTTGACTTGACACCGCTTCTTTGAACACTAGCAAGTGCTGAGGTATTGTTGTGCTTGCTTCAAGTAATGGTACTTTGGTGTTGCATTGCCCTTCTAGTATGTGTTTGAGTTGTCCTATTGTGTCCTCCTTCCTGCACATGCATTAATGAACAAGACCCAAACCAATATACAAACAAAATACTTACACTGTTCTGCAAACCATATGTCAGAGAAATATTCAAAATTCAAATCTAAATACGTTCAACATTTATGAACAAAACCCAATCAAACATACATACAAAATACTTACACTGTCTTGCAAAAATACATGTTAGAGATAATATTCAAATTAAAATTCAAACACTAATCATACATTCCTTGTTGTAGTAGACTTACCCTTGACTGTTGATGTGTTGTCCTTACTACAGTGATCTTTGAATGCATATTTTTTCTTGCCTTCTAGAAGCTCGATATTGAATCTGCTTTATCTATGTAATTTCGGATCTCCAAGCTCTGAAATTGTGCCCTGTGGTAGCTCTCTGAGTCCTCTTTCCAACCCCACAGATCTGATCAATATTGGATTCTTCAAGAAATAGTTATGCCCAATCTCCTACGATGACCTGATTATAGACTGGTTCAGCAGAGCGAACTTGTACAAAGTGCCACGTGTCAGCGTTTTAGTCTTCGGTCCTGAAAACGATATCCAACAAACTACAATCCGTCCTCTTTTTGTCACTCTTTACGAAATTTGAATCCAATGCTCAGAGAGGAAGTTATGACGATTTTCCCAAGGTCACCTGTTTGACATAAAATTCGGGAGCCTGCAAAAACCGTAACTTCCTCAGATCATATAACCAAAAATATAGCAAACCAATATCTGAAATTTGGTCACGCACTTCATCAGGATTTCGAATCAAATGGGTTTTTTTCAGCATCTAAAGCTTAGCAGAAAAAATTTATAGCGATAATGCCACGATGACCTGTTTTAAGTAGCGAAATCCTTGCATCACGAGGATATGAGGGTCACAATTTATATAAATGTTTAGGTTCAGAGGGTCTTCAACAAGTGAACATTGGAGGGATTTTAGGATCTTAAAGAATTATTAATTATTGACTATTCAATGACCACAACCAATGATTAGTGTCATGCCACAACCCCATGGGGTGTTACCCCACTAACTGTTGTTACTAACTTCAAACACGGATATCTCTCAATCCGGGAAGAATTATGTGGCGTGCCATATATGAACGGAAACATCTTGACAAGTAGAAGCCATCCAAAATATCCTTGACTCAGAATAGAGTAAGTTGTAAAGTTAAAATTCCCATGCAAGATCGGGGTAGCCCCTTGTGCTACTTGGGCTGACATCAATGATAACCATTGATCAACAACTGACTCTGCACTATGCCAACTACACTTTTTCCAACTTTGTATTGCGCTCCCCAACATCTGACTGTCATTCTGGCATCTGACTGCATCAATCGTCATTGATCCAACCTGCTACTGAATACTGTGGGCCCTCGTAGCAAGGTATTGATCCAAGATGTGGACTCCTCAAGGATCCTTCCAATTTGTAGCTGTCTGGGGCTACAACACCAAGTCACCCCACCTCACTCTTGGAGGTATATCGACGAACATAGCGAAGTCTTCCTCCAGTCTGGAGGAAAGCTTATCAATTTTGGCAAAAGCTGCTTGCTGGTCTTGCTTGTCCTTCTTCCTGAGAGGACATTGGGTACTGTAGTGGCCAAATTCGCCACACCTGAAGCACTTGACCTTTGACAGGTCCTTCTTCCTCTGCTCTCCCTATCCCTGACTAGGACACTTAGATTCAAGGGCCACATTTTCCTCTAGCTTCACCGTCTTTTGCCCATTTCTGCTGTTGTCACTGATGGAGCACTTTAGTAGAGCACGTCTCAACTCCTCCTGATGCGAATCGACCCACACCTTGTCCCATCTTGGCAGCTGATTTTTGGCCAATATACTTTGGACAAATACCTATCACTCCTCTGAAACACTATTGAGAGCTAATAACAATAGGTTTGAAGGTTGAGGCACTGCCCCAACAACTGCTAGCTGGTCTCAGACCTCCTAAATCCTGGTAAGATAGGGGTCTATGCCTTTCCCTTTCAGCATCTAGATGAACCTCAATTTCTCCTCTAGGTACATCTTTTGTTGCTCCAAAGTACTCTGATATAGCGTGGTGAGAGCATCCCACATCTCTTTGGTCGTTCCTTTGGCCGCTATATGTGACACTGTGATCTCAGACTCCATCCATGATCAACCGCTTCAGCCATGCCATCTCCTTTATGTACTCTTTCAGTTGATCTACATCCTGGGCAACTGCCACTATATTATCAATGTAGGACTTCAAGCCAAACTCATCTAGAAGGAAGGACATCCTAGCCTTGCAGATGATGTAGTTGGATGACCCGTCCAACCTATCCTGATCCCGAAGTCGTGCAGTGGCCATCTTTGATCAAGTCGAAAACTCCCTATTTCCCTGTGCTCGATTGTTGCTCTACTATCCGCACTCCCTCCTGGGATGTGTGGCTCTGCTAGCTGCTACGCCAATCTACAACTGGAAATTTGAACTTCCGAGACTAGAAGATCCCTGAGAGAAATTTTCCTTCTGTGTGTGCTCTTCTCTCTTCCACCTGACGCTGGCTTTGCTCTAGCAACTACTGCAAAACTGTAAATTTTTGTAGATGTTCTATGCTTGATGCAATTTTACTTTTATAACAGCAATCACATAAATAGTTAAGTAAAATGCTGATAGAACATACCTGTGGATCTATAGAAGACAAACTAGAAACAGGGGAATGTGTTGGTGCATTACGGCGACCAGCAGGATGCTTCAACCAACAAAGTCTTCTTGGTCGGCCAACCCAAAATGTGTCACAACAGTCCTCAAATCAATTATCCAGTCAACTCAAAGTCAACCCTAGAAAAGTCAACGTAGTCCAGAAAAAGTCAATGCAGGGCAGCAACAAGAAAGTCAACGCAGCTCCAACTTCGGTCAACTGTTTGACCTCGTTTTTATGCCAATGAGTACGGCCTACAAAAATCGAACTCTCCACAAAATTTCAGCTCAAACGGACCATGCGTTGACCAAAGTCAACGCTGGTCAAACTTGCCCAGAAACCCTAACTACAGAAAATTTGCTGCGGTAAATTTCGTCCTTTAGCTGCAGTAGATTTCGTCCTTCTTCTCACGTGGGAGATGAAGCTGCTTCTCAAATGCTTGTAGATAGTGAGAAGTGTGTGGATGAGATGAGTGAAAAGTTCTCCAACGTTGACTGTATTTATATCCATCATTGAGGTGTGTGACACATCTGTTGGGGGTGTAAAACCTTAAGGCCGACCTGCACTTAAATTTATTATAAATAATAAATTCAAAATAAATGTTCTGCTCATCAGATTAAAATCAACTATATGGATTTTACACCTCTCCCAAAGAGGATTCCAACAAAAATATTAGCCTCTTAATCTGAGCATCATAACATGGAGTTTGGACCTAGTTGTCCAAATTTAACACTCCCTCTCAACTAGGGAGAACTCCATCCATCAGTGCAATCGAACATCGTGCGTCATCCCGCCGTAACTTGCTTTGCTGGCCTCTTTATTTCAGAACAGAAGTGGGTCAGTCACAGAACATGTCTGGTGACAAATTCGGCCGGAAAGTCTGAAAACCTCTATCGAGACTCACGAAAGAGTCTCCAACCACCCAAAGTTGGTTCATCTGACCCGAAGTTAGGCGGAGGTCCGAGACCTCACTAGACTTGATCCCAGATCAAGTGGTTGGACCGTGCCATCCTAGATAGAGAGTACGTCAATTTCTGATGCGTCCATCAGTCTTTGCTACTAGTCTCTAGCCTTTTCCATCTCATTGGCCAAATGAGAGGTACTTCCCATGAGCCCTAAACTAAATGGGTAGGATGCATACGGGGCATAGATAATGAGAGGTGAACCAACTCAATAATCACAACGGTGGGGTCCCAGCACACCAACAAGGTTCGGCAAGCCTAGCCTTGTGGTTGCTCATAGCTCCGAGAAGCTGTCCCCAAAGCCCCCCAGAGCTCCTCGAGCTCATCGTCCAACAGGACCCACATCATAGGGTCGTTCCACAATACCAAGTCTCTCACGGAAGGTTAGGAACTTGACCTTCCCTAGGGGCTTAGTGATAATATCCGTGACCTGCTCATCAGTTCCTATATGATCGAGCCTTACGGTGCCTTGCTGTACCATATCCCGGATGAAATGGTACCTGATATCAATATGCTTGGATCGGTCGTGGAACACAGGATTCTCGGTCAAGCGAATCCCACTTTGGTTATCACAGAGTATCACGGTGGTATCTAGCACATGTCCAAACAACTCACTAAAGAGCTTTCGCAACCAAACTGCTTCACAACAGGCCATACTTGCTGCAATGTATTCGGCCTCTGCGGTGCTCAAGGCCACCGACTTCTGCTTCCTGCTCATCCATGAAATCGAAGCAGAACCAAGATTGAAGCAGCATCCCGATGTGCTCTTACGATCCACCACACTGCCAGCCCAATCGGCATCAGTATATCCACGGAGTATCACACTCCCGGCAGTGTATCTCGGCCCATGGTTTATCGTGCCCCGAAGATATCTCAAAAGATTCTTGGCACCAACCCAGTGAAAATGATGAGGCTCAACCATCTGTTGACTCAAAGTGTTCACTGCAAAACATACATCCAGACGGGTGTTCACTAAGAACATCAGGGCCCCTACGAGTTGACGATACTCAGTAGGATTTGCCAATACGGGCCTAGCAGTGCTGCCACTCAACTTCTTGAAGTTGAGCTCCACCGGTGTCAACACAGACTTGCAGTCGACCATACTAAATCTTTCCAGAAGCTTCACAATGTGTTTTCCTTGAGAAAGGAAAATCTCGCTAGGTCTCTGCCAGACCTCCAGGCCTAGGAAGTAGTGCATCAGTCCTAGGTCTTTCATCTCAAACTCAGCAGTGAGCTCCCTCTTGCACTGATGAATGAGAGGGTCGGCATCTTTTAGGAAGAAGTCGTCCACATACAGCACCAGAATGAGAGGCTTTTCTCTATCAACCTTGAAGTAAAGGTTCGGATCAGCATTACTACGAGTGAAGCCCAGCTTCATCAAGTAGCTATCTATCCTCTCGTACCAAGCTCTGGGTGCTTGCTTCAACCCATAGAGGGCTTTCTTCAACCTGCAGACATGAGTGTCCCAATCCTAAACTTCAAACCCCAAAGGTTGTTCTACATACACCTCTTCTTTTATTGCACCATGCAGAAAAGCGGTCTTGACATCCATTTGATGAAGACTCCATCCTTGCGTAGCAGCAAGGGCTATGATTGATTGAATGGTGGTATATCGTGCCACAGGTGCAAATATGTCATCATAGTCTATTCCTTCCTTTTGAGAGAAGCCACGGGCAACAAATCTTGCCTTGAACTTTTCAGCACTTCCATCGGATCCATGCTTGATCTTGTAGAGCCATTTCGCGGTGACAACTGATTTGTCCTTCGGTCTTGGAACCACATCCCAGACATCATTCTTCATTATGGACTCATATTCTTCGTGCATAGCATCCTTCCAGAGTTGATGCTTTACGGCTTCCTCAAAAGATCCAGGTTCAGATTGTACAATAGTACTCATGGCAACCAGATACCCTTGGTATCTACACGGCTTCTTGCTTTCTCGGAATGTCCCCCTCGGGGCAGCATGTCCCTCGACATCTTCGAGAGTGTCCCTGAGCCATGATGGTCTCTTTCTCAGTGAAGGAGATGGATCGATTGGGTCCATTGGTCCTTCAACATCAGAAATTGTCTCATCCTGTGGTTCTTCTTGATTTCCAAGCCTTGCTTCATGATTTTCCTTAGATATCGAAAGATCTACTACTTTCTTCAGGGAAGCATCTTCGTCAAAAGTGACATCATGGCATATCTCTACTTCCCTTTGACCAGGTACATAGAATCTATAGGCTTTAGAGGTTTCACTGTAGCCCACAAACATTCCTTTATTCCCAGAAGCATCCAGCTTACTTCTCCTTTCTTTTGGCACATGAAAATAAACAGGACATCCAAAAATTCTAAAATGTGAGACGTCAGGTTTCTTACCGGTGAAAACCTCTTCGGGAGATTTGGAGTCCAGGGCGGAATCACAGCATCGGTTTTGAATGTATACACCAGTATTCGCAGCTTCTCCCCACAGAAACTTCGGTAGACCCTAGTCACATATCATGGCACGGGCAGCTTCCACAATGGTCCTGTTCTTTCATTCAGCAACGCCATTCTGCTCAGGAGTATAGGAAGTAGTAGTCTCCCTCTTAATGCCAGCTTCTCTGCAAAAGTCCTTGAACTCATTTGACTCATATTTAGTGCCATTGTCGGTCCTCAAAATCTTGATCTTCTTCCCTATCATATTTTCCACCAAGGCTTTGAAGGTACGGAAGCGCATGAAAGCCTCATCTTTCTTCTTCAAGAAGTATATCTAGGTTCTGTGGGAGAAGTCATTAGTGAATGTCATACAGTAAGAACATCCTCCCAGGGATGTCACGGGTAGCATACCAGATAGATTAGAATGGACCAGTTGCAAAATATCAGATGTCTTTGTGACACTTGAAGGGAAAGGTCCCCTTGTATGCTTTCCTTCGGCACAACCCTTACATACACCTTCATGATTATTTCCAAAATCAGGCATCCCTGTCACCACCTTCCTTGCTTCAGGAAGGGCCTTGTAATGAAGGTGTCCAAACCTTCGGTGCCATAGTTCAGTTTGTCGGATAGTATCACATGTCATAGCTCCCAGTGGACTTCCTTCAACCTGGTAGAGTGTTCCAACTCTAAAACCAATCACGATAGCTTCCTTGAGATTCTTCTTCCACATGCGCACCTTTCCATCGGTGAATGCCACATTGAAGCCTTTGTCTTCGATGGCTGATATAAACACAAGGTTTTTCTTCAATTTTGGTACATAGAGTACATCCTACAAATGTAGGACTTGTCCTTGAGACAAGTGGAGGGTCACAGTCCCTGTCCCTTTCACGGGATATGTGGCATTATCTCCAAGGATAATTTCCATATTAGTATCCTTCTCAACCATGTCAGAGAGTGCTTCCTTGAACCCAGTGATGTGTCTTGAGGCACCACTATCTATCAGCCAGACATCCATAGTGTCGGGCGGGGATGCAGCAGAGAGGGCAGATACAAGAATGTATTCATTTCTTTTATCAACAACATTTGACTCCTCATACCTGGAGTTTCTATACCTTTTGAAAGGTTGATTGTTTCCGCCAGAGGGAGCCTTCCTCTTTCCTTTGGACCTGTCGTTTCTTTGATTTCCATTTCTCCGGTTGTTGTTGTTGTCAATACTATCGGGAGAATCCTTCTTGAAAGGGCATTCTCTCGCATAGTGGGAAGGCCTATGAAAAGTGAAACACTTGCCCTTCTTTCCTTGGGCCCTTTCTCTTCCTTTGTTCTTAGGACCACCAGAGTTCTTCTTTCTAGAATGAGCAGTGTAGGTAGCATTTCTGTCATTTTCGTATTCCTTCATTCTTGTCTCTTCTTTCATGCATCTTGACAGTAGCTCGTCAAAGTTAGGAATTGTACTATTATTTAGAATGGTAGTGTTGAATACTTGCCATTCATATGGGAGCCCTCCAAGTGTGGTGAGTACCATCTCACGATCGGTTATTGTCTCCCCAATAGCCAACAGATTTTTCCTGATCTCGGTCAGTTTCAGAAAGTATGTTTGGACAGACTCATCCCTGCCTTTCTTCAGATTCTTTAATTGGTTCTTGAATAATAGCACTTGGTTTGCATTTTTTACTTTGAACATTTTTATCAGCTTATCATACATCTCCTTGGATGTGCCTAACTCAGATATGTAGGCAACCAGAATTTTATGTATGGATTCTCTGATCATTAGCTTTGCTTTGATCTCCCCCTTCTTATACTTGGTTTTAGCAGTAGCAGTAGCAGTGGATGGAGGTTCTTGTATCTTACCCAATACATAGTCCATGAGATCATGGTCTTCCAATTTGAGATCTAATATCATCTTCCAAGCATGGAAGTCATCCCTTCCAGTCAGCTTGTCATCCTCCTTGAAGCCATAACTTGTGGAACTCATTTTTCTCAGTTGGTGATTGCTATAAGTTAGGGCTTGTCTTCACCTCAGCTCTGATTCCATGTAAATTTTTGTAGATGTTCTATGCTTGATGCAATTTTACTTTTATAACAGCAATCACATAAATAGTTAAGTAAAATGCTGATAGAACATACTAGTGGATCTATAGAAGACAAACCAGAAACAAGAGAATGTGTTGGTGCATTACGGCGATCAGCAGGATGCTTCAACCAGCAAAGTCTTCTTGGTCGGCCAACCCAAAATGTGTCACAACAGTCCTCAAATCAATTATCCAGTCAACTCAAAGTCAACACAATCCAGAAAAAGTCAATGCAGGGCAGCAACAAGAAAGTCAACGCAGATCCAACTTCGGTCAACTGTTTGACCTCGATTTTTGTGCTAATGAGTACGGCCTACAAAAATCGAACTCTCCACAAAATTTTAGCTCAAACGGACCATGCGTTGACCAAAGTCAACGCTGGTCAAACTTGCCCAGAAACCCTAACTGGAGAAAATTTGCTGCGGTAAATTTCGTCCTTTAGCTGCAGTAGATTTCGTCCTTCTTCTCACGTGGGAGATGAAACTGCTTCTCAAATGCTTGTAGATAATGAGAAGTGTGTGGATGAGATGAGTGAAAAGTTCTCCAACGTTGACTGTATTTATATCCATCATTGAGGTGTGTGACACATCTGTTGGGGGTGTAAAACCTTAAGGTCGACCTGCACTTAAATTTATTATAAATAATAAATTCAAAATAAATGTTCTGCTCATCAGATTAAAATCAATTTTATATCGATTTTACACCTCTCCGAAAGAGGAATCCAATACAAATATTGGAATCTTCATTTGAGCATCACAAGATGGAGTTTGGACCTAGTTGTCCAAATTTAACAAAAACCCTCTGTGTCCAGCTAGAGATCTACCGAACGAAAAATCTGCGCTGCTTCCTCTGCCTCTAGAATCACTTGATCTGGAGAGATCGAATTTTTTTGCCCCTCGCTCAGAAAAAAATTGAACCTCCACAAGTAACTTGACCTCCTGGCAGAACGTCTGCGCTGCCCTTGGGAATTTTGGCGTACTGCCCACACTCACCATCGCAATTCCTTCTTTTCGCCTTTGAGCTGTCCAACTGATCAACTGCACTTTGATACCATGTGAAAATTCCAACACTAGAATCCTATTGCAGCAACTCGTATTATTTCTCCTAATTGTTAATTAATTTAACAATTTATTTGCTACAACAAATATTGAAACAAAAAAACTGCAACCTTCACAAATAAAATTTTGTGGAAGAGTAAAATGTTGGAAGCTGAAAAATGCTAGCACACACACATACAATATGACACATTTATTTTTGGACAAAAGTCTCCGGAAAAACCCAACTTAGGAAAACCGGTGCAATAATGAGGGTTTTTATTGTTATGCAACAGTGAATATCTGAGTAGAATTTGGATGCCTGAAACTGGCATTCCACAACAAGAAAATCTAGGAAAAATTATTGAAGCAAATTTCCCTTCTTCCATAGGCAATCCCTGGCATAACTTGCCTTTATAAAACTCTGCCCTATGACCCTCTGCATCAGCTTCTGTGCTGCACTGCACATTTTGCTTGACATCAAGCCTCCAACTAGCCTCTAATGAAGTCGTTTTGCCTCCAGCTACTGAGGAAATCATCTCTCCGACCTATTGGACCCTTTGCCCAGCCTCTGGAATTGAGAACGATTTTCTGTCCAGCAAATCGAACTGTCAATCTAAAGCTACTGCACAGAGTTTTGCGTTGCCTCACTGGGATAACTCGGCCCTCGTGCTGCTCCCTCTCTAGATCTGGAAATCTTCCTTCAGATCACTGTCCTTGCCCCTCACTCACTACTTCGAACTTTGGCTCTCTCTGACAACTGACTGTTGCTATTCTAGAAATTGATCTGCCAAGAAATCAAACTACTCAAATGTTCTCTCCATAACCACATCGACTTCCTCTTATAATCCTCTGTTGGAGCACTAACGACCAAGATTAAAACATAATCGATGGCTAGGATCATCTCTGGATCGATCCGTGTGAGTTTCTAAACTATTCTTGCCTTGACTTAATTAATATTGATTAATTACCCTGTTTTTCTAAGTTTAGACTTAGGAAACATTAAAAAATTAGTTAATAATCTAATTAAGTCACTTCTAGGCGGAATTTCCAAAAACGATTTATGGGTTCTAGAGATCTCATGTATTCTAGCCTCTCCGCCAAGTTTCGTGGCTAGAACACATTTAATGCTACAAAAACTAATGTCGTTTACTCTAAAGTCCTTACCTTAGGATCCTTGATGATGTGTTGGAGATGATTAGATGCTTTCTTGAGGAGCTCCACTTGCACACTTTCCCATAGTGCCTTCCCTCCTTTGATGGTATATAGTTGTTAAATATGGTCAATCCCTCATGCATTGGCACACTCTTCTAGGGCGTCCTAACCAATCTTACTATTTGGACATGGTTTTAATATTTTAAGGTGGTTGGCTCCTTAAATTGTGGTTGCTCCCCTTTTTATGGCATCATTGACACATTTATTGATGAAGCATTACTACCTTTGCAAGTTTTTCACCATCTCTCTAGGCCCTAGGGTGCCCACTTTTGGGAAGAGCACTTTAATATGTTGTGGCCCTCGATCCATGGGAGGCCATAATTACTCTGGCGCGCTTCTCAAGGGCGTGACCTTAATGGATTATTTTTATATTATTTAGTTATGTTGAGGTGGCAAAGACCCACTTTAACACACTTCTCAAGGGTGCACCTCATTCTAGGGAGCATTGTATATTATTTGGTTGTTTAAAGACCTTCTTGGAGGGTGCCTTAGTTAAGGGTGTCTGGCCCTTGGCATTTTCACAAACTCAAGAAGGAATGACTCCTCTTGAAGAGCACCTCCATTCCCTTCATCTGATAATTAATTGGAAGTGGTTACTAAAGGAAAATCTCAAAGGGAATTTCAAAGGCGAAGAGGACAAGTGACAAGAGGTGTTTACTTGCTTGGTCAAAGATGCTTCATTTAATGAGGCATTTTTCTTGAGAGAGACAGATGTGGCATCCCCTTCATCATTGTTGCTTTCTTAGGCCATTTTTATCTTGGAGAGCCCATCATGTAGTATTTTAGTAGTCATCTAACATTTTCCTTAGAGAAGAAAGTGGATCTAGAAGCCACTAATTAATTTTTTTGTAAGGGAGATTGAGCTCAAATGTATATAAGGTTTTTTTTTCTTAATTTTTAAACATGGTTGGATTTAGAGGAGATTCCCTCCAAGAGATTAGTTGAATATCATGTGAAGGCAATGAAAAGTTGAAGGTTCTTTATTGTTATGCGACGCATATGTTTTTCCATCACGATTTATTGAATATTCTTGTTGGAAAATAATTGCGAAATGTGCCTTAGGGGCGATTTGTGAAAGGTAATTCTACTGCATTAAAAGTGTTAATTTGGCAGCTCAGAGACAAATTCCCTCCATTGGACAACCTTCCTCATCAAGAAAGAGCCCTCCTAGCCCTTGGAAGAATTTAATTGGTGTTAGTTTTTGTAGCATCAGATGTGTTCTAGTCACGAAAATTTGTGGAGAGGCTAGAATACATGAGATCTCCAAAACCCATAAATCGTTTCTGGAAATCCCACCTAGAAATTTCTCAATTAGATTATTAACCAATTTTTAAATATTTCCTAAGTTTAAACTTAGGGAATATGGCTAATTAATCAGTATTAATTGAGATAAGTTGAGAATCATTTAGAAACTCACACGAATCGATCGAGAATTAATTTGGGCCATCGATTATGTTTTAATCTTGGTTGTTGGTGCTCCAAAAGAAGATTATAAGAAGAATTCGATGGGTAGATGGAGATCACACCTGTGCAGATACTTAGTTTCCTAGGCAGTTCGATTTTCTCAGTAGTAGAAACTCAATAGAGAAGATAGAGCCAGAGGGTGAGTAGCAGGTGGAAGAGGAGGGCAATATCATTCCGGGAGGAAGATTTCTAGTGCCCGGAAGAGGCAAATGATGGAAGGCCGAAATTCTCATAGGGCCAGCATAAGCTTTGTGCAGAGGGTGACGCAGGAGGCTCATCACTGAGGTTAGGGAGGTAATTTTAGTGGCATAAATTAGCTGTGGGATGAGAGACAATTCTCACAATAATTTTGCCAATATTTTCCTCAGATTAGATTGCTAGCTGGACATCTAAATTATTGTACTCAGAATTGCTATGGAAGAATAATAATAAAACCCTCGTCTGCTGCACTGGTTTTCCTGCATTGGGTTTTTCCGGGGACATTTGTCCAAAAATAACTGTGTTAAAATTCTTGTGTGTGCTATAATTTCTTATATTCTAGTATTTTATTTTCCACAGTATTTTTTATGGTGAAGATTGTAGTAGTGATTTTATTCATTGTTTGCTGTAGCAAATAAACTGCATAATTAATTTTACAGTTAGCAGAATAATTTGCAGTTGCTGCAATAGATGAAATTTTCACATGATATTAGAGCTTAAATGATTAGCCGAGAAGTTTAGACGAAGAAGAAAGAATTTCTCTAATCAATATGACCAGCAGGGTGAAATTCTTGAGGTAGCGCAGATCATTGACATGCAAGCCGAGTTGTTGAGGGCAAAAATTCGATTTTCCAGTTGCTGGTTAGCAGAAAAGTCAAAGTTGCTTGGATTAGTAATTCCAGCAGTCAGAGGGAGCAGCTGCAGCTCAGTTTTTCGCTAAGCAGACTCCTTGGTTGGAGGCAGAGGGTTTTTAGCAAAATCAACATCGGGAGGAAAGAGGAATAACACACTACAAATTCTTCAGCATAACCACAAACATAATTAACATTCAGGAAGTTTCAGATTTGTCTTCCAGGTTGGAGGACGAATTTTCTTTCTTGTCAGGATCAACTTCACTGGGTGTTTGGTATATAGACAGTGGAGCATTAGCTCACATGATAGGGGTTAGATAATATTTCTCTAGCTACAAGGAGGAGCAGATGGACTTCCAAATTGTTGAAGACTGTTGGCCTAAAAAAATGGACGCAACTCTTCATATAAGTCATGTCGGCTCATTTCTATGGATGAACCACTATATATACCAATATTGGGATTTCACATATCTCCACCTCATAATTTGGGACATAATTGCAGAGTAGGTTCAAATCATCTCTGTAATTCAGACATCACATATATGTTCTCGGTGCAGTCACAGAAAAACAACTTTGGATCAGTTCAAGGTTCTGTGATATTACAGGTTCGGTGCTAACTATCTACCGCAATCTCGGAGCTATATCACAGTCAAAGATCTCGGTGCTATCTCAAGGGTCTTGGTGAAATCTCAGGGAGAAGATTTCGGTGCTTTCTCAGGAGAACATTTCGGTGCTATCTCAGTAAAGTTTCTGGTGTCTCGTCAGAGATAAGATCTCATAACAATGATGAATCAGTGGAATCAAAGTATGGTGATCTTAGTATCATGAGAATTAGAAGGACGATGTCTCAGTATAAATGCAATGATATGCATTCAATGCAATCACAATCAAAGGAAGATCTAATATGACTTGATGGAGGAAGTCCCTAGTCTAGGTCTTGGTCGTCCCATCTTGAATCTACTGAGGAAGAATTTTGACCGGGTTTCCTCCTCGAGGGGGGTTTTGCCCTGGTATCGTGCCTACATCTTGTGTCCTCTTCTATTTGTTGTTTGGCATTATTCTTGATGATAGGAAAAGATAAATTGAAAGATCTAATATTAATAATGTAAACATCACAAGATAATGTCATAATAAGGAAAATCGTTTAAACTGCCAACTATATGGATTTTCCAACATGGTTTCAGAGCTATGTTCATGGTCAAAGCTAGTTCTGGGCTAATGCAACTAATAGAATTCACTACAATAGCTTAGATGATCTTGGTACTGCAACAAAGGTCTGATCTCTGATATTATTGCAGACTACAATTGGTTTCAGTACCATTACACAGTGAGAAAGCTCGTCTACCTCTGAGATAAAGTTCGGATATCACAGTAAGGTAGTAACACTGTTTCGGTAAGAAGGGTCAACATTAATGGTTCGGTTTAAGGTCAAGGGCATTACAACAGTAAAGAAGAATATCAGAGATAAAAAGTTCAAATGTTTCGTTGTCATTACAAAGAGCTTGGATAAGATGTTCTCTAGCCTTCACAGTTTGATGAGACACTCCCACAGTTCAGTGTTATTCTCCCATGCTCTCACATTCGGTGCTACTTCAATTCGGCATTATCAAATTAAAGAGAACTCAATCATCACAGGACCCAAAACTCAGAAAAGATATTACAGGAGCTCGGACAGGGTACAAGTAAGTCTGGGTGCCTATTACAGTCTAGGTGCAACCTCTGTTTTGGATCAACCACAGTGATAAATCTGTGTAGATATGAAGTTTGGTATTAATCACAGTCTTGCCATAAAAGAAAGTTCAGACTCAGAAAATAGTATTATGGTCATGTGTAAGATTGTAACAGTACATTCTTCCACTTAAACAATGGACTGTGTTATCCCAAAGAAGCCTATTCAACATACTCTAAGATTATAGAAACCCTAACCAAATAAATTACTCATGCATTTGAAGGAAACGAAAGAAAGGAGGATTTGCCAAGGAAAAAACGTTTATGGAAAAATAAATCTAGTACGTATTGTCACTTTCCATCAACCTATCAAATCAGAGGTACATAAAAAAAAGGTATGTATATCTATGAGCTTTTAAAATTTCTATTATCTTAAATGGTCCATGTGATCCTTGGTTATAATTAGACTAGGATAAAGATTGTAATCCCTATGATATCTTGCATCCTTATTTTCTAGGGTTTACATGTAATCTAGGATGTCAAATAAAGGTCTCATTGATGTTTGAAAGATTCCCTCCTCCATGATTATGTACAAGATCCAACTTAAGAAATTTAATTATGTCTTTGGTATCACATGTTGTGCTTGTAAGTATGTTCTATAGATATAAAAGATGATGGCTTCAAGAACACCTCAACGAATCCTTGCTAGGTTTGCCAAGGAACATCTCCAGGTATGTCTTAAACTATTCACCTTATAAATTCTCTTAAAGATACATTAATCTTATTTTGAATTTTGCATTACTTTACTAACATCGTTATGTCTAGTTGTATTGAATCATAATGATTCTTGTTCTGGGTGATTCCTCTCTTGATAAATCTACCCCTCATATTCTTAATTGATTTTAGAGAACCCTAGACAGGTTCTCTGGAAAACCCTAACCTAAGGGTATGTTAACAATGTGTGAAACTGTAGTCTGCTTAGGGTTATTGTGAAATGCTATTTGAAGTTTTTGTTTGGGAATTGGTATGATCATAACTTGTTAGGGGTGAAATGGTGCTATCTGAAATTCTGGTATAATAGGGTTTTCTTTGTTATGAACCAAAACCCTAGGTTTTGGTTAGGTCTACAAGCATAATCCTTGTTATGTACTTAAAGTCCTAGGTATGTGTTCATTTGGTTGAAACCCTATCTTAGTCTAGCTCGGTATATGTCTAATGTATTAATATTGTCTGACATATGATATGCTTATGCATGATGGTAATGTCCTAGATATGTGTGTTGACCAAATTATTAATGGTCATAAGTCCTAAGGTTTGGAAACAAGCCCTAGTCAAAGTTTGGATTTCTCGGATGATGTTATTTGAGAAATCTAGGGTTTACATCAAACCCTAGTAGATGCTTGCCATGATGTTAATTAAGTTGTGATTGGTTTTGATTGTTGAAGCCCATATATGAAATCTAAGATATGTATGAAATCTTAGTGAGGAGTCTAACATATGAATTCTAAGTTGTTAGATTCAGTGATTTGATTTGCTTCTAGGGTTTGCTATATGAAAGAACTTGCCATTGAAAGAATATTGGAACCCTAGAATAATGAGTTTGAAATCTTGATGAGTTATGAACGTGCTTTAGGGTTTGTAACTAACCCTGGCAAAAAATTTGAAGTATTGAAGTATAGTCTCTTGCTAATTATGTTTAGTCTAAATGCTTCCATTGTTATAAAATTATGATATGGCTGACTTCATGCTTCTTTAGTTTTGGTTGTACTTGCTATCTAAGTTGTGCAGGTACATCATCTTCAAGATTGGTGAAGATGATCATAAAGTAAATTTGATATGATAAGCATGATATATGAGTAACTCTGATAAGAAGGATGGAAGCCATGAAAGATTCTTCGATGTCGTAAAGAAGAAGTAGAGCTCCCTAAGTTAAGAGGGAGTCTGAATGAAATCTCCCTAGGTTAAGAGGGAGCTTGATTGAAAGGAATCTCCCTAGGCTAAGAGGATGTATAGTAATGATTAGATCCTCTATGTTTAAGAGGGAGTGACATATTTGATTCTCTAATTCATGTGTCATGCACTAGACCAGGACTAAAAACCATAAGTTTTAGTGAAGTCCACGAGTGAGAGAAGGAAATTTGAGAATGCATTTTGAAGTGATGTTGAAAGAAGGAAAGCAAGATCCGATTGAAGAATATGTTGCTGCATATAAAGTAGGAAAGGAGAATGTATGATTGAGGAATCTTCTGTCAAAGATTTGGTTGATAGTCCTACTGTAGAAAGTTGAGAAGCAACATCAAGTTTTTTGGAAGATCTCGAAAGTTTGTATTTGATTATGTACATGTGAAAGTATATTATTGATTGGGGTTGTGTTTTTACAAGTAAATATCTCGAAGGTTTTGATAGCATGTTGTTTATCGATCAGTTTGATCGGGAGAGATTTGTTGTCCTTGGTTTGTCGAATCAAGGAGTGTTGAGGCTTTGTGAGTGAAGTATTGCCTAGGAGGACATCTGGCCGACACTTTGTGGTGATATCTAGGTCCTGAAGTTGGAAACGTGGCGTTGGTCATTGAGCTATGACACACACCTGGATCTCTGGGTTGATGGTTAACAAGTAATCTTGATGGTACCTAGAGAGGCTGGAAGCTTGAGTCCATCTTAGTCCCACCCAGATATATTTCCCTATTCAGGAATCTAGTTCGTGGCATTGCAGTGCCTGAATCATTGAGAGACCAATGGATAGATTGCCCTGGTCAGGAATCTAGTCGATGGCATTGCGATGCCTAAACTTCCTCATAGATGATGTGTTGATATCTTCCATGTACATCTTTGATTATATGTAAATATGAATACCTCCCTAGTTAAGAGGGAGTGTTTAAGAATGTAACTAGATTCGGTCTTCATTGTACTTGAAGTAAAAGATGTAATATATTTGTCAAAAGAAAATAATTTTATTATTGTTAAATTGACTTGTTAAAGCATGGGTTTCATGCTTGGGTCAATTGTTATAGGTCAAGCCTCAATTTAGGCTTTAGGATTGAGTCAAAGTCAATTTATTGTTGGGACTCCTCGATCAAGTCATCCTCTCCAAAAAAGTCTTCAAGTCGGCCTCAAACAAATTATCTTCAACTCGATTTCCCTCAACATATTCATGTCAGCCTAATAAAGTGGACACAACTCTTCATATAAGTCACGTCTGCTCATTTCTATGGACGAACCACTATATATACCAGTACAGGGACTTCGCATTTGTCCACCTCAGAATCTCAGACATAATTGCAGAGTAGATTCAGATCATCTCTGTAATTCATACATCACAGATATGTTCTCGGTGCAGTCACATAAAAGAAACTTCAGATCAGTTCAAGGATCTGTGATATCACAGGTTTGGTGCTAACTATCTACCACAATCTCAGAGCTATATCACAGTCAAAGATCTCGATTTTGTCTCAAAGATCTTGATGCTATCTCAGGGTCTTGGTGAAATCTCAGGGAGAAGATTTCGGTGCTATCTCAGTAAAGTTTCTGGTGTCTCCTCAGAGATAAGACCTCATGAGAATGATGAATCGGTGGAATCACAGTATGGTGATCCCAGTATCATGTCAATGAGAAGGATGATGTCTCAGTGTAAATGCAATGACAAGAATTCAATGCAATCACAGTCAAAAGAAGATCAAAGATGACTTGATGGAGGGAGTACCTAGTTTAGGTCTTGGTCGTCGCATCCTGAATCTACTGAAGGAAGAATTTTGACTGGGTTTTCCCCTCGAGGGGGGATTTTCCCTGGCATTGTGCCTACGTCTTGTGTCCTCTTCTATTTGTTGTTTGGCATTAGTCTTGATGATAAGAAAAGATAAATTGAAAGATCTAATATTAATAACGTAAATATCACAAGATAATGTCATAATAAGGTAAATCGTTTAAATTGCCAACTATATGGATTTTCCAAAATAGATTACTATGGGAAACATAACGAAATGTACTCCAATTGGGAGAGGTACCATAGATTTTCAGAGGGAGTCAGGAGCCAACAACAACACTACAAATGTATTGCGTGTGCCAGGGTTGGGTATGAAATTGATTTAAGCATCCCAGTTGCAGGATAAGGGGTATGATGTCTAGTTCGTAGGGAAGTAAGTGTATGTCAAACACTCAAGCTGGAAGAAGGTAAGACAAATTGGAGCTCGAAGCAACAAATTGTACATATTGCAAACCGACTCTCCAATGGCACTAATATGCAGTGACAGTAGCAGTGGAAAGGAGCTGAATGAGTTATGGCATAGGAGAATGGGACATCTACACCATGGAGCACTCAAGATGCTAAGAGAAACTGTAACCTAGGTACATAACATGATGATGTGTGCAGAGGATGCGTACTTGGGAAGTATGGTAAGGCAACATTCCCAAGAAGTGACAACAGAGCAGTGGCGTGTTAGGAATTATACATTCAGATATTTGTGGCGCGATGTCCACTAGAGCTCTTAGTGGTGCCAAATACTTCGTCACCTTTATTGATTATCATTCCAGGAAAACTTGGATCTACTTCTTGAAGACCAAAGATGAGGTCTTTAATCGTTTCAAAGAGTTTAAAGCTCTCGTGGAAAATGCGATAGGGAAGAAGATCAAGGTGCTTCGCTCAGATAATGATGGAGAATATATTGATAAAAACTTCACAGATTTTTGCGCGAAGGAAGGCATCAAAAGAGAATGGGCATCTCCATATAATCCTCAGCAGAATGGGGTAGTGGAGCGGAAAAACAAAACCATAGTTGGGGTTGCAAAAGCTATGTTATATGACAAGGATTGGCCCAAATGTTTATCGGCAGAGGCATGTAACACGATGGTGTATATTCAGAATAGGACTCCTCATAGAGCATTGGGGAAGAAAATGCCAGAGGGATTCTTCACAGGGAGGAAGCCAGAAGTTAGTCACTTGAGGATTTTTGGCAATGTTGCTTATTGCCACATGGCAAATGAAAAACGTACCAAATTGGATCAAATTGCAGTGAAGGGGTTTCTTGTCGGGTATAGCGAGACCTCAAAGGCATATAGGATCTACATTCCTAGTAGTAGGAAGATTGTAGTGAGACGAGACGTGAAGTTCATGGAGGACTGATCTTTTAGGAGATCTCGTGAGATGCCCGCATGTGATCAGAGTCAGTCAACAGAAGCTCCTTTGGTCCAACAACAAGGGAAACCAGTGGGACCGGTGGGAGGACAATCATAGGGATAGAGTACAGTGACTAGTACCGGTATTTCCTCAAGGGTAGGGGATCTAGGGAGTTCTCAGTAGACGAAGTAGCAGGGACATGATGAGGAGGAGCTGGTAGAACCTCCCACCACTAGTGGTCGAGCCAACATAGAAGTTCGTCAGACATTGAGAGATGCAGAGGAGTTTATTGGAACTCATAGGAAGAAAAAAAGACAACGTAGACAACCTGATAGGTACCAAGCATTCATGGCTTAGGTTGCAAAACCTTCTAGCTTTCAAGAAGCTGCACAACATCAGGGGTGGGTAGATTCCATTGTAGAAGGGTACAACTCTATCATGACAAATGACGTTTGGGAATTGGCGCCAAAACTTGAAGACAGGTCAATTGTAGGCTCTAGATGGATCTACAAGATCAAGTATCTTGCAGATGGTAGTGTAGAGAAGTACAAGGCTAGGTTCGTGGAAGAGGGGTATGCACAAAAAGAAGAGATAGATTATGAGGAGACCTTTGCCCCAGTTTCCAGATACACCTCTATCTCGTCAATTATATCCCTAGCAGCTCAGATGGGATGGTTGATTCACTAGATGGATATCAAGACAACATTCTTGAACGAGGTGATAGAGGAAGAAGTGTACATAGAACAACCAGAGGGCTTCGAGACTCATGAGAGGCGCGCTCGTGTGCAGAATACATAAAGCTCTATACCGTCTCAAGCAGGTTCCTAAGGCATGGTATTGTCGGATTGACTACTATTTGCAGAAGATGGGATTCATCAAGAGTGACGCAGAGCCCAACCTTTACTATTTGATGGTAGAGGGTGAGCCACTCATCCTAGTTTTGTATGTGGATGATCTCCTTTTGATAGGATCATCAGGGCTCATAGAGGACTACAAGAGGAACTTGGCTGCAGAGTTTGACATGAAATATTTGGGGTTGATGCACTATTTCCTAGGATTGGAAGTGTGGCAAAAATATGGGGAGATCTTCCTTGGGCAAGGGAGACATGCTAAAAATATTCTGAAGAGGATCAGAATGCAGGATTATAGACCCATGTCTATGCCCATGATCACTAACTAGAAGAAGATAGATGTATCAGATGACAAGCATGTCGACCCTACCTTGTATAGACAACTTATTGGGTCTCTCATGTATCTGGTCAACGCTAGGCCAGATATTTGCTTCGCAGTCAATACCCTAAGTCAGTTCTTGGTAGAACCAAAGAGGGTACATTGGGCAATAGCGAGGTATATCTTGACATATGTGCCAACATAGTCGAGTATGGGTTGAGATATACTCGAGGCGATGACATCAAACTGTGGGTTCACAGGTGCAGATTGGGCAGGTAGTTTAGTGGATAGGAAAAGTACCTCTAGGTATTGCTTTAGTGTTGGTTTCTTGGTGCAGCAGGAAGCAGGAGTCAATAGCACTGAGCTCTACAGAAGTAGAGTATATGGCAGCCAGCACAACCACGTGCAAAGCTATATGGCTTCGAAAGTTGCAAGTAAGCTTGCTCAGGTAGAGGATGGAAGCAACCTGTGTCTACTGTGATAATCAAAGTTGCATAAAGCTCTTTGAGAATCTAGTGTTTCATGACAGGTCGAAGCACATAGATATTCGATGTCATTTCATCAGAGATTGTGTACATCGTGGAGCAGTCCAACTACAATATGTTCCCACATAAGTGAAAGTTGCAGATATACTCACGAAAGCTCTAGGGAGAGCAAAGTTCATCTATTTCAGAGAACAAATGGGTATGGTGGAGAGCCCATTTCAGTAGTAGGGACAGATTACTTGGAATGATTCTCAGTTGCAGCAACAACAGATGAGGAGGAGTTGCAATGTAGATGCAGTGTTGACAACAATACAACAGAGTTAGTAGAATCACAGATGCAATGTATATCAGAGTTGTGCAGTGGTTGGTGGGCAGCTACATCCAGACATCAACAACGTGACAAGAGATGGTGCAGAAACAAAGTGTTGCTATAGGGTGTGCAACAGCACTAGAACACATTCCTCGCTAAGAGGGAGTGTTAGTTTTTGTAGCATCAGATGTGTTCTAGCCACGAACATTTGTGGAGAGGCTAGAATACATGAGATCTCCAAAACCCAGGAATCGTTTCTGGAAATTCCACCTAGAAATGTTTCAATTAGAGTATTAACCAATTTTTAAATATTTACCAAGTTTAAACTTAGGGAATATGGTTAATTAATCAATATTAATTGAGATAAGGTGAGAATCATCTAGAAACTAACACGGATCGACCGGAAATTAATTTGGGCCATTGATTATGTTTTAATCTTGGTCGTTGGTCCTCCAATAGAATATTATAAGAAGTTGATGGGTAGATGGAGATCACACTAGTGCAGATACTCGGTTGCCCATTCGATTTTCTTAGTACCAAGAGCTTAGCAGAGAAGATAGAGCTAGAGGATGAATAGGAGGGTAGCAACATTCTGGGCGGAGGGTTTCTAGTCCCTGGAAGAGGCAAAGGAAGGAAGGCCGAAATTCTCATAGGGCGAGCGTAAGCTTTGTGCAGAGGCTTGTGAAAATTTCTGAATCTAAATTACAGAAACCCTACTGCAGTTTTTTTAATTTACTTCTACTTGTTTGATTTAATTAACAAGTTATTTTTCTGAAATATTCAGTAAAACATCAATGTAAACAGTACTTCAGCTTACAGATATATACAAATCAAGCACTGAAGAATATAGCCCACATGACAAAGGACACAATATTTTTTGGACAAATGTTGCCGGAAAACCCCAATGCCGGAAAACCGACCAGCGTAAGTTCAGTAGAGAAGATAGAGCCAGAGGATGAATAAGAGGTGGAAGAGGAGGGCAACAACATTCTGGGCGGAAGGTTTCCAGTCCCTAGAAGAGGCAAAGGAAGAAATATGAATCTGGATTCGTATACCTTTCAAAAATCTATTGTTTATGTGTGAGAATATGAATCTGGATCGATATACCTTTCCATTTCTTGGTAAATTAGGTTTCGGCTTGGATACTACCTATGAGTTCAACAAGTCATAGTCTTAAAGGAAGAGATAATGGCTTATGCAGAAAATCTCAAGGTTAAAGTCTCCTCAACAATATATTAAGAACTTGTTAGGCAATTCATATGCCAATTACAGTTGAAGAATGTAACTAGGTTCAGTCTTCATAATTGTACTTGAGTCATAATGAAATATATTTATCAAAAGAAAAATAAATAAATTTTATTATTAAATAAATTGACTTATTAGAGCATGGGTTTCATGCTTGGGTCAATTGTTTTTCGGTCACGGTCTCTATTGACGACCTATAGGGTTTATGTCAAGTGTCCTTGTCCATGTCGTATTGCAAAGAACCCTTATTGGGAATTATTTGTCAAGAAAGAAAATTATTTTAATGTAAATTAGGTCAATTAGGCCTCTTCCACCAAGTCAGCCTCAAACAAGGTAATTCAACCTCACAAAAAGCCTATATATTGGAGCAACTCGACCTCATTTACAATGGGAGTCAAGCAAGTTTGATTTGCAATGAATCGCTATAGCTAGATGCAGTAAAGGGCACAAATTCCAAGGGAGAAGAAGGAAAGGGATAGAAAAGGAGAAAAAATTCATTATCTTGCTAATGAAATCAATTTCTCTCTCTATTATCTCACACGTGAAAAATTCTGAAGGTTTGCTGAAAGGTCGAAATTATGCAATTGTTGGGGAAGCCGAAATTCTGGAGTAGCTGGGCTGAAAATTTTGTTGCTGGATCGAAGTTCTAGATTGTAGCAGCACTTTGAAGCGCTGACATTTACAAGGAGGAAGGGTTGACTTGGTGGAGGAGGAAGGTCTGTTGGTCTTGGGTCTTGGTTGTCTCACTGTCATATGAATCTACTAAAGGAAGATTTCTTGACTGGGTTTTCCCCTATCTAAGGGTTTTTCCTTAGCTGTGCGCCTACATCTGGTGTCTTTGATCTTCGTGTTATGGTTTTGGTAATGGCTTGATGAACTAAGATAAAAGAAGAACATAAGAAAGATAATAATAACTGAAGGAAATTACAAGTAATTATCAAAAAGAGAAAATCTTTCTACCTTTTTGATTTTCCAACATGGTATAAGAGCTAAGGTGAAGAACGAAGAAAAATGTAGCTCGAAGATCTATTGGAAGGAGAATAAGGAGTCTTAAGGAGTTGAATAAGGGGATAAGCCTACTATCTACAAGAACTATGTCTAACTCAATGAAGGTAGAAAAGCAACTAGAAGGGACCTCCAACTACAGGGCATGGAAAAAGAGGATAGATCTCATCCTCGAGAAGAATAAAGTTTTGGATGTAGTTCGAGGAAATGTCAAGAAGCCTACAGATGAATCGAGTGAAGCAGAGAAAGCAAAGTTCAAGTAAATCGAAATATTGGCCATGAACCTAATAGTGGATGGAATAAAGGACAACCTCATTCCATATATATCCAACATAGATTATACTCAAAAAATGCGTGAGGCTCTATCCATATTATTCACAATTAAGAACATTGGTCAAATTGCAAGCCTCAAGAATGAATTAAGAACTATGAAGATGACAAAAGACGATACTGTGGCATCCTTCTTTATAAGGATATCTAGAATCAGAGATGAAATTCAAGCAATAGATGAAATGGTACCAGAAAAAGAGCTCGTGATTACTACCCTTCTAGGATTACCAACATCATGGAGTGCCTTTGCATCAAGAATCAATAGTTGGATGGATACTCCAACATTCAGAAAAATACAGAATGCATGTAGTCAAGAAGAAGCCAAAATATCATTAGCAAGCAACAAGGAGAATGAAGAGGAGAACATCTCAAATGCCTATTCTGCTCATCATAAGAATAAGGGAACCTTCAAGAAGTACAAAAGACCAAAGTGTTGACATTTTGGGTAGCATCAAATGTGCTCTAGCTCCGAAACTTTTTGGAGGGGCTAGAACACATGATATCTCGAAGACCCAGAAATCATTTGGAGAAATTCCACCCGGTGTAAAAGTTATTCAAATAATTAAATTTTATAATGGGGACCCTAAGTCTAACTTAGAGAAATTGAAAAATTAAAGTGAATTAATTTACACATGCGGTGAGAATGTTAAAAGTGATGTAGATCAAGCTTTCTCTAATCTTATTCGTTGATTAGTGATTAGATGACGTCTGTTCGTTGATTAGTGATTAGATGACGTCTGTTGATTTCTCAACGAGAAAAGTATTAAAGGAAGGCTTGGGGTCAGTTGGAGAAGATATACACATTGTAGTAGCACTTGAGCTAAGTCGAATTTCTGGGGCATGGTTTGCTGAGAATTTTCGAGTGAGCTTGCAGTGCTGGCGAGGGGCAGATTGGCAAGGGATGCTCTGATATGAGGCCGAGAATACATAAATCAAAGAGGCAGATCCGTACCAGGCAGCGCAAATGCAGGCAAGAGGGACGCATTCTGGCCACGTTGACACAGAGGCAGCGCAGAAGCTGACGCAGAGGCTTCAGAGTTACGCAGAGGCAACACAGAGATCAGAAGGGTGACACAAGGGCAGCCTGTGCTGCACAGAGGCCACACTGGGCAGGAAAGGCTGACGTAGAGGCTGGAGGGATAACATTGAGGTTCCAATGGGTCAGAAAGTGCTTGTATTCAGTAATTCCTGAAGGGTTTGAATCAATCATATTTTCTGTCTCCGAGTGATAGCGGTGAAATTCTCTGTCAGGAAAACCACTAATGGTGCCCTTGATGTATTCAGAATTTGCTTAATAATAAAACCCTCAAAGAGCTGCTACACTGGTTTTCTCGCATTGGGTTTTTTCGAGGACAATTGTCCGAAAAATCACGCGTGTCCTTGTCATATGTGCGCTATGTTTCAGTAAATGAATTGTATATGTGTAGGCTGCAAATTGTGTTTACTTTGATGTTTTTCTGAATATTTCAGTTAAATAACTTGTGTATAATAAAAAAAGTTGGAGAAGTAAATCAATACTCTGGAGTAGGGTTTCTGTGTTCAGAAATTTTCACATGGTATCAGAGCGATTGCAGATCTAGTTGAAGCCATCAACAAGAAACTGAAGAGTTTTTGTTGCAGGAGGGCAGCTGAAGTTGATAGATCCAGGAAGAGGTAGCGCAACGCTAGAGGGACAACACAGACCCAACTAAAGGGTGACGCAGAGCCAGTATGCTCATGCAGAGCTAACGCAGAGGCTGATGCAGGCCCTAGTGGGTGACATAGAGCCTGTCAGGCTCATGCTAGGCTAACGCAGACCCTAGAGGGTGATGTAGTCCAGGTTGGAGTGACAATGTGCCGGTTGTCGGGGCTGGAAGTGCAACTTCTGATCTTTAAATTTGCTGGTGGGGCATCGGTTCTGTTGGTGCAGAACAATGCCTGTCACAGTTGACAAAGTAAGGGGAAACAATCCCTCTCCAGATTTTTTTGCCAAGAAATCTAAGATTCGATCAGGAGGGTGCTCGTAGAGGGCTGATTCGGCAGAATTGGCGGAGGATTTCTGGGAGGGAAATCATTTGTCAGAGGGGGCAGATTCTCTAGAGGGTTTCTATCACTAAGAAACCCAGATCCGGTCTTCTATTGAGTGAAGCAGTAGTAGAAGGGAGAAGAGGACTTGCTTCGACTGTTTGAGTAGAAATGGCCCCGTACGGACTAAGAGATCAGGATGGGTTAGATGGTGTGTCTAACTTTTCTATCTGGAAAGCCAGGATCTTGACAGTTCTGGAGGAGTACGGTATCAGATACCACGTAGAGAACGTCCTAGATGTGTCGACGGATGCTGATGCTTTGAAGAATTTCAATGAAAATCAGGCGTGGGCTAAGTGCTTGATCATGGATGGAGTGAAATATCACGTGGTTCCACATATTGCCGAGAAGAAGATGGAAAATGAGGTGTGGACAACACTAACCACATTGTATCAAGGTAGCTTCGTCCAAAGGAAGATGCTTCTGGAGAATCATATGCAGATGTTCCAGATGCACAAGGGAGAGGAGATCGATCCCTTCCTCTTCAGATTGTAGACTATCTAAGACCAACTGATTGCCATGGAGGCAACTCCGGATGATGGGCTCATGGTGGGGACTACCCTGAATGCAATCACCGATGAGTGGGAGACATTTGTCCAAAGTATCTTGGGTAGAGCACAACTCCCAAATTGGGGGGACATGTGGGCAATCCTTCTTCAAGAGGAGATCTAGAGAATAACCAAGAGGGAATTTAATAGTGGAGGGGTCGAAATAAAGAAAGAGGAGGAGGAAGATGCAACCTTAGCATCTAAGGGACAACGACAACAAGGGAAGAAGAAGGATCTATCCAAGGTCCGGTGTGTCAGATGTGGTGAACTGAGACACTTCGCCATTACTTGTCCTAAGAGGAAGGGCAAGGAAGATTCAGATTCCAAGGCAGCTGCAGTGAAAGGGGACGATGGCAACGAAGATGGTGTGGCCATGAGTGCTCATGTACCTCGAGAGAAGAGATGAGGCGACATAGATCTGTAGATTGAGCTACAGATGGTGATGGCGGGATCCTTGAGGTGCCCAAACTCTTGGATCACATACGAGCTACGGGAGCCTTAAGACAGTAGCAGGATGACTGGAGCAGTGGGTACAGAAGATCATGGAGAAGCAAAGGCAGTGCTGGGACGCTGGAGAGTAGAGTAGCACAGTGCAGTGGCAGCAGTAGCATAGAGGTTGATGGGACTTCAACAACGCAGAGGGGCGGTACTTACTCAGTGCAGAGCAACAACAACACAGAGACTCTACAGAGAGTGCAAAGCAATGGAAACGCAGAGGCACTAGAGAGATAGTGCAGAGCAGCAGCAATGCAGAGGCTCTAGAGAGACAATGCAGAGCAGCAGCAACGCAGAGGCTCTAGAGAGACAATGCAGAGAAGCAGCAATGCAGAGGCTCTAGAGAGACAATGCAGAGCAATAGCAATGCAGAGGCTCTAGAGAGACAGTGCAGAGCAGCAGCAGAGGGTGCTTCAGTGATGAGATGCAACCAGACTGACTTGTCTGTCAGTTGATTGGGTGATTGTGTCCCTCAGTTGCTTACTTCTCAACAACTGAGTTGCAGTGCAGCAGTTAGCAGTGGCAGTGCTTTAGGCAGCATGGTGCAACAATTTGAGAGGGAGCTACAGTACAGATGTGGCAATGACTATGGCAGAGTCATGGGCAGCAGTACAGAAAGAAGTAACGCAGTGGATGGAGTGCAACAGGCCAAGCATCAGCAGTGCGGAGATCGATTGCAGAGATTAGGGTGATGCTTTAGTGTTGAAGTGCTGCTAGAGCACATTCCTCGCTAAGAGAAAGTGTTGAGATTTTGGGTAGCATCGAATGTGCTCTAGCTCCGAAACTTTGTAGAGGGGCTAGAACACATGAGATCTCCAAGACCCAGAAATCGTTTGGAGAAATTTCACAAGGTGTAAAAGTTATTCAAATAATTAAAATTTTTAATGGGGACCCTAAGTCTGACTTAGGGTAATTGATAAATTAAAGTGAATTAATTTACACATGTGGTGAGAATGTTCTAAGTGACATAGATCAAGCTTTCTCTAATCTTAGCTGTTGATTAGTGATTAGATCATGGCTGTTGATTTCTCAACGAGAAAAGTATTAAAGGAAGGCTTGGGGTCAGTTGGAGAAGACACACACATTGCAGTAGCACTTGAGCTAAGTCGAAATTCTGGGTTGTGGTTTACTGAGAATTTTCGAGTGAGCTTGCAGTGCTGGTGAGGGCAAATTGGCAAGGGATGTTCTGATTCGAGGCCAAGAACACATAAATCAGAGAGGAAAATTTGTACCAGGTAACGCAAAGGCTAGTAGGAGGGATGCAGCCCATCCAGGTTGATGCAGAGGCTGACGCAGAGGCAGTGCATAACTCAGAAGGGTGACGCGGGGTAGCCTGTGCTGCGTAGAGGCCATGCTGGGCAGGAAAGGCTGACGCAAAGGCTGGAGGGACAACGATGGGGTTATAGTGGGCCAGAAGGGGCTCGTATTCAGTAATACCTGAAGGGTTTGAATCAACCATATTTTCTGTCTCTAAGTGATAAGGTACAACTGCCGTGAAATTCTCTGTCAGGAAAACCACTACTGGTGCCCTTGATGTATTCAGAATCTGCTTAATAATAAAACCCTCAAAGAGTTGTTGCACCGGTTTTCCCACATTGGGCTTTTCCGGGCACAATTGTGTAAAAAATCATGTGTCCTTTGTCATATGTGCGATATGTTTCAGTAAATGATCTGTATATGTGTACGCTGCAGATTGTGTTTACTTTGATGTTTTTCTGAATATTTCAGTTAAATAACTTTTGTATAATAAACAAGTAGGAGAATTAAGTCAATACTCTGCACTAGGGTTTCTGTGTTCAGTAATTTTCACACAAAGAAGAAGGTTGACCTATCAAATAACAAACATTACAATTGTCACAAGATGGGTGACTACGAAATTCATTTTCCAGAGAGTCCAAGGAATAAGAAGAGAGATAGGGATCAAAGAAATATTGTTGATGCAGCTCCACCAAAGAAGAACAAGATGGAAGAATCCAAAGTCAAAGACTTATTTGCTAGGGACTCTTAGGGACTCTATCCCTTGCATATCCTTCTATTCTAAGTTTTGAATTGTTTTCCTTAATGTTTTGATTTCTAGAACCTGTAGGCCTAACTTGCCTTGTTAGAAAATTTTTGAGTTGTTTTGGTTGTAGGTTTTCGTCAAGATTGGATTAAGAGGGAGCCTCCACCAATTTACCAAAAGATAGTATTCTTTTCTTTGTTTCACCTTTTCACATTTGGTTTCCTCCCTTATCAAGATGTATTGGTATTATATGCTAATAACCTTTCTTTTGATATTTTTCCTTGTTTAGGAAAGCTTGCTGAATGCTCAAGGGTTTTGGAGGAGACCTCAAATAATAAACTTGAAGCATGGTAGAAGTTCTGTTGCAAAGGAAACTCTTCAAGAATTCATGTTATACAAGGTTTGTAAGGAACAACTCAAAGGTATGTCTTAGACCATAAGCCTTGTTATAAAATTCTCTTCATATGAAAAATGTGTGTTCATTTTCTTTTAAAACTACTTTACATTACTGACATCGCTATGTCTAGGTTTTTGAATCACAAAGATTCTTGTTAGGGTGATTAATCATTAGATTGAGTCTACCCTCATTAAATCATCATTGTGGAACCTTAAGAGGTTCACTATAAAACCCTAACCTAAGGGTATATTGAGTATGAAACCCTAGTCTACTTAGGGTTATTAATGAAATCTAGAAATACTATTCTTTTGATGTTTAGGGTTTTGGTACGATTATGATAGAAACCCTAGTCCCTTAGGGTTTGCTGTTAATATCTAAGTTCTGTATTGAAGTCCTAGATCCTTAGGGTTTGGTAAATTAGGGTTTATGAGCAAAACCCTTATAATATCTATAGTAAGCTTCTAGGAATGAAACCCTAGGTGTATATTTCTCTGTCTGATTGAAACCCTAGCTTGATCAAAATTGTTGAATATCTAACTTTAATGTATTGATATTTGTGTCTTGGGTTTGCCTAGTAGATATTGATATACTTATGCATGATTATGAAATCCTAGATATGCTAACCTAATTGTTGATGCTGATAGTTTGTAAATTCTAGGGTCTGTAACTAAGCCCTAGTAGGAGTTTGATATTCTAGGATATAATGATATTGTTTCCAATATGATGATAAAATCTAGGGTTTACAACAAACCCTAGTAGGAGTTGGTCATATTATTGCAACCTTAGATAGTGTTATGATTGGTTTTGATTATTGATATCTAAGGCTTAGTGTCTCAAAGATGGAATCTAGGGTTTTCTTTAAATCTTAGTAGAGTCTAACACATAAATTCTGGAAATGCTTAAACCCTTAGATGTATTATAGAATTGTACTTGTTTGAATTGCTTGTAGGGTTTGCAATATATCATAGTAAAATCTGTCATTGAGACCCTAAACAGAATATGACTGATTTCTTGATTAAATTGCTTTATGTTATAGTCTAGGGTTTGTAACAAAACCCTAGAAATTAGTTAAAGTATAGAAGTATGTGTCTCTTGCTGATTATGAACCTAAGTTTAGGTATTTGATGTCTAACGTTTAATACTTCCATTATTGTATTAACAAGATTCTGATATAGTTAACTTCATGTTTCTATATATTTATTTGGTTGTACTTGATATTAAAGTTTTGCAGGAACACAATCTTCAAGGCAATGAAGATATCCATATAAGCATGATGAAGAAAGCTATAAGGATGATGATGAAAATGACCTTGATGAAGTCGTGAAAGGTTGACGCTTCTCTGATAAGAAAGCAATTGATCTCCCTAAGTTGAGAGGGAGTCTGGATAGAAGAAAGGGTATATATCCCCAGTTGAGAGGGAGGGCATATTATGATCATCATGAACACCTTGAAGAAGAAATTGGAGAATGAATGCGCTACAAAGTATTGAGGATGTCTTGGTGCTGCTGAAGAAATGAAAGAAGAAAAGCTTTCGACTAGTTGCATATGAATAACTTGATATAAGTGGCATCAATATGATTGAAGACCTCGAAGGTTTGTGTTTACTTATATGTATATTTGAAAGTTTATTGCTGATTGGGGTTTGTGTTTGTCTCTCCATAAACAGGTTAAACACTCTAGAAGCATGCTTGAACAAATGGATATATCTAGTTTGATAGGGAGTGTTGAAGCATCTAATGATGGATGCTTGGGAGGACATCTACGTGTGTTTGATGTCTAGATTCTGAAGAGGGAGGGTGGTGTTGGTCTTAGAGCTCTGACCTTGCCTTGGATACGCACCTAGATCCTTGGGTTGATAAGCCTAATGGTACCTAGACTGGCTGAAAGCTTTAGTCCATCTTAGTTCCACCTGGATAGATAACCCTAGTCAGGTATCTAGTCTGTGGCTTTGGGTGTGCCAAAACTCTTCGTAGTTCATTTTAGAGATCTTCCATGTACCTCTATAGATATAGGTAATTACGAATAGCTCCCCAGTTAAGAGGGAGTGTTGAAGAATGTGACTAGGTTTGGTCTTCATAATTGTACTTGAGTCATAAAGAAATATATTTATCAAAAGAAAGAAAAATAAAATTTATTATTAAATAAATTGACTTATTAAAGCATGGGTTTTATGCTTTGGGTCAATTGTTTTTAGGTCAAGGTCTCCATTGAAGTCCTCTAGGGTTTATTTCAAGTTTCCTTATCCATGTCATATTGCAAAGAACTGTTCTTGGGAATTATTTGTCAAGAAAGAAAATTATTCTAATGTAAATTAGGTCAATTAGGCCTCCTGCACCAATTCGGCCTCAAGGAAGGAAAAGTTGGCCTCAAACAAGGTAATTCAACCTCACATGAAGCCTATATATTGGAGCAACTCGACCTCATTTGCATTGGAAATCAAGCAAGTTTGATTTGTAGTGAATTGCATGTGAAAATTTCTGAATGTCTCAAACAGAAACCCTACTGTTAATTTTCAGATTTACTTTTCCTGCTTACATTTTGTTATTAATGTGAAATATTCAGCATTAACATCGAAGTAAATACATCAACAACCTACACATACAGATCTAAACTGAATACATGCACAATCACAAAGTGACACACAAGGATTTTTTGAACAATTGTCCCTAGAAAAACCTAATGTGCCAAAACCGGTCTTCTGGCTGCGGGAGGGTTTTATTATTATGCACAGTCTGAGTACAACATTTCTGGGCACCAAACTGGTTAACTCGACAGAGAAATAACACGGCAAGCAATACCTCTATCTTCAGAGATAGAAAATATGGATGATTCAACCCTTAGTAGGGAATTATGAATTCGAGCCCTTTTAAGCCCACGGAAAACCCCAACGCTACTCTGAAGCCCTCTGCGCTAGCGCCACTGGCTTGCGCCAGCCCCTGCACTGCTCAGGAAGGGCCCGCGTTACCCTAGACTGCGTTATGCTACTCCTGCGCTGCCCTGGCTAGCCCTGCATCAGCCTTGCGTGGCCCCTGCTACCTCTGCGTGGCCTCTGCTAGACTGCGTAGTTCCCGGTTGTCTCTGTGCTGCTCTGGTATGCTTCCTCTCTACGTCGGTTGTATTCTTGGCCTAGGGTCAAAACATCCCTTTTGCCAATACTGCCCCTCGCTGCAGCTGAAACACTTCTGAAATTATTAGCAAACCACACCCTAGAATTCCAGCTTAGTTTCAGTGCTCAACCACTATGTGTGTTCTCCAACTGACCCCAAGCCTTTCCTTTATACTTTTCTCGTTGGGAAACCAACGACCGTGATCTAATCTTGAATCGACAGCTAAGATTAAAAGAAAGCTTGATCTGTGTGACTTAAGTCATTTTCATCACATGTTTAAATTAATTACCTTTAATCTTTTAATTTTCCTAAGTTAGACTTAAGGTCCTTAATTAAAAAGATTAATTAATTAATTTTCTCTTAAACAGGATGAAATTTCTCAAATCCCTTTCTAGGTCTTGGAGATCTCATGTGCTCTAGTCCTTCCACAAAGTTTGGGAGCTAGAGCACATCCGATGCTACTCCTACACTCAAAAATCTCAACACTCCCTCTTAGCGAGGAATGTCCTCTAGCACAACACTTCACCTCGAAGTTCTGCACTGATCTCTAGTGCGGGTCTCTGCGCTGATGCTTGGCCTATTGCCCTTCATCACTGCGCTGTTGTTTCTCTCTCTTATTGCTGCCCATGACGCTGCCATCGCCGCTACTACATCTCTATTGTAGCTCCCTCTCAATCTGCTGCATCGTGCTGCCAACTGCTGTACTGCAACTCAGTTGCTAAGAGAAGCAACTGAAAACTCCTGCCCAATCTTTGGCAGACAAGTTAGTTGGGTTGCATCCTCATCACTGAAGCTCCATAGGCTGCTGCTTCGTGCTGTCATTTGTAGGTTGTATCACAGCTACAACTTTGCACTGCGTAAGCAGGCCTCCTCTGCGCTGAAGTCCCCTACGCTCCTGCTACGCTGCGCTGTCCTCCTGAAGCCTCTGCGCTGCTGCAGCTCTGCTCTGTGTAAGCAAGCTTGCTCTGCGTCGCTGAGGTCACATCAGCCCCTCTGCGCTGCTGCTGCATCTGCACTGCGCTGCTCCTTCTCAGCATCCATGTCGCCCCACTTTCGTTGTTCATGAGCACTCATGGCTACGTCGTCTTTGGAGCCATCGTCTGCCACAATAGCCTTGGAGCTAGAAGCTTCCTTCTCCTTCTTCTTTTGAGGACAATTGCTGGCGAAATGTCTTAGTTCGCCACACTGGAAACACTTGATCTTTGACAGATCCCGCTTCTTTCTCCCTTGCTGCCTCTTTGATGCCAAGGCCGCATCTTCCTCTTCTTCCTTCTTTACCTTGCTCGAACATGTGTTGAACTGTCTCTTGGTGATTCGACGAATTTCTTCTTGTTGGAGGATTGCCAACATATTGTCCCAGCTGGGAAGGTATGCTCTACCCAAGAGACTTTGGACAAAATTTTCCCAGTCCTGTGTGACAGCATTTAGGGCCGTCCTCGCCATAAAATATTCCTCCACCTTCACCCCCATGCCAGTCAGCTGATCCTAGATTGCTTGAAGTCTGGACAGAAAATGATCAATTTTGTCCCCCTTGGTCATCATGAATAACCTCAGTTGGTTCTCCAGTAGCATCTTCCTCTGGACGGATCTTCCTTCATATATTGTGGTTAGAGCCACCCACATCTCATGAGCCGATGCCTTCTCGGCTATGTGTGGGACCACATGATCTTTGACCCCATCCATAATGAAGCGCTTGGCATGTGCCATGGCTTCTTCATGCTTCTTTAGGAGAAGAGCATCGGTCGGCGTGGCCAGGACTTTCTTTGCATGCTCCCTCAAGCCGTCTGCCTCCATTAATATCAAGATTCTGCCTTTCCAGATTGCAAAGTTGGATAGGTCGTCCAACCTATCATGATCACGTAGTCCATGAGGTGCCATCTGCTCAGAAAATGTGTCAGAACGAATCCTCCTCTCTTTGCTAGAGACTTGGATCTAGGGTCCTTGGCGAAACAAGAACCCTCTACTCCCTCTGACAACTGACTCCCTCTCTTGGAAGTCTTCCAAACAAAACGAATCAGCTCTCTTCGATCCTCTGATCGATCTTCATTCTTCTTTGGTAGGAAATCTTTTGAGAAGTTTGTTCTTCTCCCGCTCTTCGTCAACTTAGCTTATGCTAAATTCTACATCGATGAAATTTTAACTCCACTAGCAATTGCTGAAGGTCTGCAGCTCAACTTCTGGCACTTTGAATCAGCAATCAACTTTAGGACTGTGTCACCTTGGCTGGCCTCTGCGTGAGCAGATTGTCTCAATGCAGCTTCTGCACTGCATTTGCATAGTAAGTGCGTGGGCCTGCATGGATCTGCATGGAGGCTGTGTCACTCTGGCATTTGCTTGGCTCTCCTTCCTTCTGTTCTCTGGTCTGGTTTTCTGCTGCTGCTGCTTTTTTCTACAACACAAATTTTTCAGTCTTCTTGCTGGAGACCTAGACTAGATCTGCAATCGCTCTGATACCATGTGAAAATTTCTGAATTTCTCAAACAAAAACCCTACTGTTAATTTTCAGATTTACTTCTACTTACATTAAGTTATTAATGTGAATTATTCAGCATTAACATCGAAGTAAATACATCAACAACCTACACATACAGATCTAAATTGAATACATGCACAATGACAAAGCGACACACAAGGATTTTCTAGACAACTGTCCTCGGAAAAACCCAATGCGAGAAAACCAATCTTCTGGCTCCTAGAGGGTTTTATTATTATGCAGAGTCTGAGTACAACATTTTTGGGCACCAAACTGGTGAACCCGACAAAGAAATAACACAACAAGCAATACCTCTATCTTCAGAGACAGAAAATATCGTTGATTCAACCCTTAGCGGGGAATTATGAATTTGAGCCCTTTCTGGCCCACAAAAAACCTCAACGTTGCTCTGAAGCCCTTTGCGCGAACCCCACTGGCCTGCGTCAATCCCTGCGCTGCTTAGGAAGGGCGTGCATCACCCCAGACTGGGTTATGCTGCCCCTGCGCTGCCCTGGCTAGCCATGTGTCTACCCTACGTGGCCCATGCTGCCTCTGCTAGATTGCGTAGCTCCTGGCTACCTTTGCATTGCTTTGGGATGTTGCCTCTCTGCCTCGGTTGTACCCTTGGTCTAGGATCAAACCATCCTTTTCGCTTATATTTCCCCTCGCTACAGCCGAAACACTTCTGAAATTCTTAGCAAATCACGCCCTAGAATTCCAACTTAGTTTCAGTGCTTTGCCACTTTGTGTGTTCTCTAACTGATCCCAAGCCTTTCCTTTATACTTTTCTTGTTGGGAAACCAACAACAGTGATCTAATCTTGAATCTATGGCTAAGAGTAAAAGAAAGCTTGATTTGTGCGAGTTAAGTCATTTTCATCACATGTTTAAATTAATTACCTTTAATCTTTTAATTTTCCTTTAGTGTTCTTAATTAAAAAAATTAATTAATTACTTTTCTCTTAAATAGGATGAAATTTCTCAAATCCTTTTTTGGGTGTTGGAGATCTCATGTACTCTAGTCCCTCCACAAAGTTTGGGAGCTAGAGTACATCTGATGCTACCCGTACACTCAAAAATCTCAACATTGCAGTCGCGGGATGAAATAATGGGCACAAATTCCAAAGAAGAAGAAGGAAAGGGCTAGTAAAGGAGAAAAAGGTCATTGTCTTGCTAAGGAAATTGATCTCTCTCTATTATCTCTCACGTGCGAAATTCTAAAGTTTTGCTAGAAGGCCAAATTTTGCAGTTGCTAGGGAAGCTGAAATTTTGGAGTAGCTGGGCTGAAAATTCTGCAGCTAGATCGAATTTTTGGATTGTAGCTGCACTTTGAAGGGCTAATGTTTACAAGAAGGAAGGGCTGACTTGGTGGAGGAGGAAGGTCTGTTGGTCTAGGGTCTTGGTTGTTTCACTTTCATATGAATCTACTGAAGGAAGAGTTATTGACTGGGTTTTCCCCTATCTAGGGGTTTTGCCCCAGATGTGTGTCTACATCTGGTGTCTTTGATCTTCATGTTATGGTTTTGGTAATTGCTTGATGAACTAAGATAAAAGAACATAAGAAAGATAATAATAACTCAAATAAATCACAAGTAATTATCAACAAGAGAATCTTTGTGCCTTTGTAATTTTCTAACAATTACAAAGTTATGTTTTTGTTGGTAATTCTTTTCCTTTCACAAGGGTTCGTCATTTTTCCAAGTGTATGCCAACACCTAAACTTGAGTTTTTTTTTGTTTGTTTTTGACTTAGTTTCTTTTTAGAAAATGCATCTTATAATATATTGCTGAAAGGTAAAGAATACATCACGAATCATACATCGAGCCATCCTGACTATATAGACGACCCCATATTATATTAAGCAATGAGAGCAAACATATCCGACTTGGTTCCATCTTTTCTGAAAAGGTTAATCCTTGCAGAAAACGATGCTGCCAACTCTCACCTAAAAACAATGAGCTCTCAAATTAAACGGGAGAGCATCCCCATTGAATATGTTACGATACTATTGTTTCCACAAACGAGATGCTTATCAATATTATGGCATCTGTCATTCTTTGGATGGATGAAGAGAAGTGTCTGAGTCTTCTCTTTTAGTAGTTACTGTGTCAATATTATGGCATCTGTCATTCTGATGGTATTTCTCTGATTACATTTGTAACCAATACAATTAAAGACGTTCCAGGCATCCTTGCTAAAAGTGTTAAACACAGCAGTAAAATAGGTCATCAAGATAGGCATGAAGATTTTCCTCAAAAGTGGAGATTAGCCAATGAAATGCCCAAGCATGGTGAACGAGGAAATTGGAATCTTACAGTGAATCTTAATAAATAATGGAGATATCCAATGAAATTCTTAAGCAAGGTATGTTAGAAAACTGTAACATAAGGTTGAAATTTAATAATTATACAAGGGAGAAATTGGAATTATGAAAATATATTACAAGAAATATTCAACAAAGGCGTAAGTTCACAAATACCAATATGCTAAAATAATTAGCAACTAAGTCATAATGAAGAAAATGAAATCCAATGCCTAAGATAGAAGATGAGAGCATGCACCATGAGGCAAATGTTGAGGTAGTGATATCCATACTTTTTATTATTGTAATTTCATAGTATTAAGGTTTTTATCACATAATATAAAGATTTTATATAACATTTAATTTTTTAATTTGAATTGTATTTATAGTATAAGTCGGTTTAATGGTTAAAAACATGTATTTTTTTTTTTAATCATTAATTCAAATCTAGATGGGGTAGAGTATGTACACTTCCATAAATTTTAATAGTCAAATCATTGCATGAGGGGATCCCTTGTCCAACAAACAAGGGGGTCTCAGACACCAATTTAGTGTTTGGCTTGACTACGTTCTTTTCTTTCCCATAAATATTCTTAAATTTGATTTATGTGAGATTTCTAGTGACTCAATAGCCAAGTTAAATAGGAAAATCATAGACAAAAAGAAAGTTGTTACATTGAATGCTCAATAGTAGAGAGTTCTTCATAGGTATGGTATATACCAAGCTTTGTAAAGGTTGTTCATGATTATAATTTTAGAAATTTATTTGATAGTTTTTTAAATAGGATGTTCTTCAAAATTGTGGTCTAAAGTTTGTTGAACTTGGTAGTTTTTTTGTTTTTTTTGGAAATTTTGGGAAGTCTAAATACTTTTTATATAATTTTTCAGTTATTAAGATTTGCATTATTAGGCATATATGTAAAAATTTATTCTCTCAACTCTTTAGTGCAAATTTAGAAATTTCATCTCCTTTCTAGCAGTTTACCAAATCCAGTGCATGTGAATTTACAACCTCAAGACTGATATGAAATATAAATTATAGCAGCAAAAAAAATACACTCTCACCTTTTCAGCCATAATAAACAAAGCAATCTAGGAGGAAAAATAGAAAATGTGTGCCAATAACTTTTTAACCTTGTAGGGTAATCTTATAATGCATAACCTATATCTGAAATCCACTTATGAAAATAGTAAATCTGCTATAATATTTTCAATATTAATGTTAATACCTTAGCGATTTCATCATTAATTTCTGTGAAATTGTCAATACAAATAAGTACTGAAATTTACTAAACCATGAAAATAATGATAGCTAGAAGTCAAATCTGCAATAAGGCAATTTTGGATAGTTGAAAACTATATATATATATATATATATATATATATAGTTTCCCATCCTTGCATGAATATCACTAGGTTTGGAAAGATTCAAGGGTTGAACCAACATATCTTATGATGAGTACATATTTGAACCTTCATCCCTTGAATCTTTCCAAACCTAGTGATATTCATGCAAGGATGGGAAACCTCCTTTTACAATGAATTCAATATAGAGGGGAAGATGAGATGATCATAAACCATGTCTCCTTAGTGTATATATAGGAGACAAATGATACAATTATATTGAAAGGGTACAATGAAAGGTTTTGGTTGACCTACTAATATGACACTAGATGTAGAAATTAAATATCTAGGGCTGAACAAAGGGGATTTATGCTTAGCATAGTTCCTATTTTAATAATACTTTGTGTTGGAATGTGATGCCCTAGAAAGAGGTCTAGTAGTAGCATTGATAAAATAAGAATGCCCCTTGACTTTCACTAGTAAGCAATTGTGTGATCACCATTTGGGAAAATCCAAATTTGAGAAGGACATAATGGTTATCTTTCATGTAGTGGACACTTGGTGGCACTATCTTGTAGGGAGGAATTTTCGGATTAAGATTGACCATCATAGTCTAAGGTATTTTCTTCATCAATGATTATTTTCAACAAACCAACATAAATGAGCCATCAAGATGTTGAAATATGATTATGAGATCATATATAAGAATGGTAAAGAGAATGTTGTGGTTGATGCCTTATTTACACAATTTGAGAAGGATGTGTCACTCCTTTCCTTAGCATTACCAAGTCCAAAATGGCTTAAGGAAGCTCATAGGAATGACTAACAAAAAAATACCAAGGTAGTTGATTTAATGAGTTCAAACAAGTCCTAAACCTCCTAAAACTTATGCGTGGCAACAAGATACATTTCAATATAAAGGACACATTGTTTTGGAAAAATATACAACCTTGAAGAAACAAGTCTCGGAGGAGTTACATTCATAACCAACAATAGGTCACTTTTTCTTTTAAAACCTATGAAAGAACTAAGCATTCATTCTTCTTGGAAGACCTGAAAATATATATCTAGGATTTTATAGCATCCTTTGATGCTTTCCATAGAAGCGAGGGAGTAAAGATACTAAGGGTATTGCAACCTCTACTAATCCCAACAAAGACTTAGAAATTTCAATTTATTTTATTATGAAACTCCCAAAAATGGGTAACAAATTGGTGATCATCGTGGTGGTAGACTGTCTTTCAGAAGTTTCTCATTTTTGTGCCTTGGCTCATTCTTTCACTACTTTAGTTACCTAGGTCTTCATGGATTGGATTTTAAACTAGATGGTATGCCCACTTTTAGTGTTTCATATTGGGACTGCACATTCATCAACAAACTTTGGCACGAGTTATTTAAACTTCAAGGTACATAATTGAAGATGAGTACTACATATCATAATTAAGACAATGGTAAAACAAAAGTGGTTAGCAAGTGCTTCAAAACCTATTTGAGATGTGATTTTCTTTTAAAAAGTCACACAAGTGAGCAGAATGGCTTCCCTTGCTCGAATGGTGGTACCATACCACTCGTCATGGAGTTAGAAAAATGACACCATATAAACCAGTTTATCGCCAAAACCCCCTATCCATGGGATCCTATGTACTGGGCATGCCGAGGTTCTTGAAGTAGATAGCATGCTTCACAACTGAGAAGCCATTATATGTATCCTTAAGGAAAATTTGGTTCAACAAATTGAATGAAACAAGAATGTGATCAACATAGAATTGAATATTTTTTTGTTGAAGGAGATCAAGTGTTTCTTTGTTTGCATCCTTGTGAAGAAAAATCACTGAAAGATAAATTAGAAGCTAGCTCCTAAGTTTTGTGGGCCCTATTAGATCATGCAATGGATTGGCTAGGTTGTCTACAAGTTGGCTCTTCCAACCCACTCCAAGATTCTTGTAGTCTTTCATGTGTCTTGTATGAAAAAGGTCGTGGGATCAATTTGAAAAGTGCAGGCATCCTATCACAACTTGATAAAGATGGTTTAATTTGGCTCCAACCAAAAGTAGTATTGGACACCAAAGAACATCAACTGCGGAGATGTTGGAATAATATTTCCTCGATTATTTAGTTGATTTTATATTATCTGTTGATTGACCATGAGGCCTGAAGATGAGATTGATTACCATATTTTGTAAAAGGAAACTTTAATAATTATAGTGTGTTTATTACTTAGAAAAATAATGATTATATAAACTCCTCGTTTTGAAGAGAGGATGGATTCCCGTAAGGGTGAAAGAGGACAATACTTTCTGAACAGAGTGATGTTGTTATCTCTGAATATGGACTTAATTTTAATTTCAAGTGTTTGATGTGGTTTGATTCCATCTACTTCTTGTTTTATTATGCTTCCATGGTCATGATTTAATTTCATTATATCTTGTGGTTAACGAAATATTATGTAGTTTGCTTGGTGATTTGATTCTCAAGTAAAAAATTGTTTTAATTTTATTACTCTATTGATGCTTTTGCACTTATTCAAATTTGTACTTCCACTTTAAAAAGATCAATTATTCTTTTTTAGTAATTTGAATTGTAGGGAGGATAGTTTGATTGCTCACTTTGAATTACTTGGACTATGATCAAGTTAATCTAATATCAATCCTTTATATGAATTTGATGCAACGTTAGTTTCAACGAACGTTAACTTTTCTTTTATCTTAAAACTGAGTCATTAGAGGAAATTTTAGCCTTAAAGTGCCCATGAAATTTTTAGGTAGATAATATGTAATCCAATTAAAATCCTTCAAATTTAAAAAGAGATACATGTAAATATTTTGGAGGGAAAATAAATAAACTACGTTTTTTATTGTATTTTTGGCTTATCTCCTTATAGGTATACTCAAATTTCATGAGTAGATACTCATTGGATGCGGTATTAAATTCTACAACCAACGAGTACTCATTATGCAAACTTTTGAGAAGACCCTCATTGATAAAAATTGAAGATACATTAAAAAAAGATGTTGAAACACATTTTTTAATGTACCTTAATTTTTTTATCAATGTGGGTCTTCTCAAAAGTATGCATAATGGGTACTAATTGGATTCAGAATTTAATTCCGCATCCAACGAGTGTCTACTCATGAAATTTGAGTAATTATATAAGGAGATAAGCAAAAACCACAGTGAAAATAAAGTAGCTTTTTTATTTTCCCTCCAAGATTAATACCTATTATTTTTCCTTAGAAGACCAATTTTAGGTTTAAATTTCCTCTAATGAAATTTTTGATTGGTGTGATTCATCAATTATTGAGGAAAGTATAAGAATCATTTTGCAAGTTATTGTTGATTCTTCTTCCTCTTTCACAGAAAAGAAACAAGTCTAGGAAAAGCGTATATTAAAGTATAGGAAAGACAATCGTATGTATTTGTTCTCTTGTAAATATATAAACATAAAAAAAAGTTATATTGTGTTAAACCTACGGTACGAGTCTCTTGCATTATCACAGTTTCTCGTCTTGTCTCTAATTTCATTAAGGAAAAGGATACATATTTTTTCTATTTTATTTTATCAGGAGTAATACTTCATTTTGCTTTACAGAGATTTTCTTATCTTTTCAAAATATCATTTTCTTTCTCCTCATCTAGTTTCATTTATGTTCTAGCTCAGTTAATTTACTGTACTATATCACTATAAATTGTTGCAAATTATTCTAACTTTGTAGCATTAGTTATTGTATCAAAAATTTTAATTCTAATATATAAATTAGAATTCTTTAAATGTTACGAGTTTTAGAATATTTTGACCCATACTTGAGTATTAGTTAATATAACATATAGTTTAGGATAACTTTAGGTGTAGTTTAGTTTATGCTAGTTTTTCTTGACATTCTTCTTCGCAAGAAGAGGAGGCCAAAGGATAACCGAGCCTTAAAACTTGTCAAGAATGACCATCCCAAACAGTTGGGGTTATGGGACGAGCCTTGCTCTGGGTTGTTTCACCTTTGTTGAATAAGTGTGTTAACGCTTACGCCAACAAAATGGAGCTAGGAGGGAAAATCTGACTTGGATGGCAAAATGTAGTAGTAAGAGTCAAAGGGTTAGGACCCCAATTATTACTAGGATTCATACCAATCCTCCCTCTACTGAGACTTCTCAAGATTCTCCACCATTACTTGAAGAAAAAAATGTTGAATCAAACACTTTGATTAGATCTTATTCCCATGAAATTAAGCAATTTCTGCAAAGATCTTGCAAAATTATCTCTAGAACACAGGAAAGGATTAACCACAATTCTGCTTTGTGCATGAGTCTCTTCCCATTCCTTTTTACACCTCTTGAATTGAATTTACAAAAGCCTTCAAAGATAGAACCACTTGGTCCTTCCACTCAAACAACTAGTTCAAGCAACGATAGGCTACACGTCATCCTTAATGGAAGGCTAGTTGACTTGTCTAAAATACTTCACAGAGAATGAAACTTTTTTGGAGGCTCTGATTCTCCACCATCTCCACCAAGCTCCCCATCATCCTCAGGAGATTCTGGTGAAGGAAGTTCATCTGAGTCAAACGATTCACCAAGGATGGCTAATAATTATGATGACCATGAGAATGACCAAAATGATTTTGCAACCCCTTGGTTAAATTAGGATGTTGTGGCTCTACCAGGTGTAGAACATCCCCTACCAAGAACTTTGCATAAGTTTTTTCCCAAATATGATCCCGGTTCCAAGGTTCCCATTGAAAATCATATAAAAGCCTTTATGCTTTCTATTAGGCACAAAAACGTACAACATGAGGATTTTGTTTGTTGATTGTTCACATACACCATTGATGGCAAGGCCACTACGTGGTACTTTTCCCAACGCCATCTAAGCATAACTTCTTGGGCTCAATTTGAAACAAATTTCCTGGAAAAATTCGGAGATGATAAACCACCTTAAGTATTGGTTGATGAGTTGTCCAATATGAAAATTCAAAATAAGGAGAAGTTTAAAGGTTTTAATGTTAGTTTTCTGTCTTTAAAAATAAAATTCTCGTTGAGTCTCTACCTCCAAGTAACCTTATTATTGCATTCTACTTTAAGGCTCTCCATCATGACATGGTTGTATGGGTAAAAAGGGCTCAAAAGGGCACTTTGCAAGCAGCCTTTGAAGAGGCCTTATCTGTAGAAAATGACATCTTCACCCTGAAACTTATCTCTGATAAGCAATTTGATTCTGCTTCTACCTTTGGTAAGAAAACAAAAACTTCAAAGTAGTCCACCAATAAGAAATACCAATCCTCGTTAGATTTATAAAGCCTTCAGAAGGTCTTTAATAAGTTATTAAATGAAATAATTGATCTTAAGAAAGGGAAAAATGAAAGGTCATCAGACAGTGGAAACTTCAAACAATTTTTTAGGAGACTACCCATAAACAAATCCCCTTCCCTAAATGAAGGTATAAATATTGAAGAATTGGAGAATATTTTGCAAGCCTTAACACCTGAATATGATTCAAATCTTGATAACAATGAATAGGAGGAGGAAGAATCTAACCCTGAGGATAAGGACGAAGTGCAACCTCCTGATTTTTCACTTAATGCTTATGAGGAATATTTTGTTTATGTATGTGCATACACATGAAATAAAGCCTTAGCTGAAAAACAGACTCAACCTCCACCCAATAAAGACACAAAAAATATCAACTCTAATATATCCTTATACAAACTTTGGAAGATTCCGACAATTCAAAAAAATTCCAACAACACATTGCTGATTTAAAGTCCTTACAACTAAGGATATATGTGCTTATGATGAATATGTTATGGAAAGTGTTAGAATTCTGAAACGTCATGAAGATGGTCCTTTTCAGAAAAATAATCCACCTTTGTTTATGTTGACCTTACAAGTTTTTAATAAAAACATTCATAAATGTATGATTGACACAAGATCATCCTCAATTGTAATGCCACTATTTGTCTATAAAAAATAAATGCTCAATTGAAACCATAAGATATAGAAATTGTACAATTAAATCTATATTTTGTCAAGGTTGTTGGTGAATTAAATGATTTTTTAGTCATATTTTCTATTGATAGTAGAGTTCATAAGATAATTGACATTGTGATTGTAGATATCCTTGAAGTTTATGGATTATTTCTTAGCAGGAGTAGATGTACCATTTGAAAGGATTCATGGACACCGACTTGAATCAATTATGGTTTCCTTGGAAAGGGGAACCTAATCAAATTAGAATAAACATGGAACTTTATATGAAACACATAATTATTGATCTCAATGACACTAACGAACCAGTAAAACCAAGTGATTTTTCAGTTGTTTATTATTTCTTTGGTAACTTTATTGCTGATTTTTTTGCAATTTCAAATTTACAACAACAGTCAAATTTAGAAAAAGTCAAAATGGTTGTTTCTTTAGATCATGAAATTATTGATATCATTAACATGTCTAATTCTAGTGAGTCTGAGGTCTGGATACTTTATTTTGATGGTTCTAAATCAAAGGAAGGAGTTGGTGTAGATTGTGTGCTTGTTGATCCAAAAGGTAACAAGATTTTCATTACATGTAGACTTGAATTCCAATGCACTAATAACGCTGCAAAATACGAAGCATTGATTCAAGGATTGCGTAAATCTCTCGACTTGCAAGTTAAGTGTGTAAGGGTTTTTGGAAATTATGATATTATCGTAAGAGAGGTAAAAACTCATAACATTTCCTTTCAGCTCATTTGAAGGCTTATCAACATGAGGTATGGGATCTGATGTCAATTTTTTTAGCTTTTAATATTGAATCTAATCCGCTGAAAATGAAGAGTAAGGTTAGGCCACCTGCCTGCAACTAAAAGATCTTGATTCCAATAGTCGGTTTTTCCACTACGAACGCTGCAAGTTTTATGGCCTTATCAACCTCTCCAAGTTCACCACAGCTCCACTAGAAAATGAACCAAATTGGAGGGAAATCGCCTTATTAAAAGAAAAACACTAATTTTTCTTTTGCCAATTGCGACCAAATCGTAGCTAGGCTTGACAAACCGTCGACACCGTTGGAAAGCTATCACCGAGCTCTAAAATGGGTATTATTTTGTTTTTGGTGATTTGATACTTCACCTAGAAGCCATTTTTCCAAGATGGGTCACTTCGTCGCCTCTCAAAATCTGATTTCTTCACTTGCACTTGGTACTTGGGGCACCACTTTGCCTTCATACTTGTCAACATGTGTGTCGATTTTCGTCATGAGTAACCATATTTTTCTCATGTTTTTATGGTCCCCTTTGCACCTATTCTGTGTGGTAGCATCATCGAGTCGCCCTTGGTCAAAGCAGTCGAGTTGAGTCACCATCACATTCATGGAGTCTGTCCTGAGTCCATTTGCCTCCTGTTACAGTATTACATCCATTTTTTCCTTGTACCTCTCTTGTGTAGCCCATTTTTTTTCTAGTCATATTGTCCCCCATCCCCTTAGGATTTGAGTCAGTCGCTACGAGGTTATCCATGTTTTTTATGCTCTAACAAGGGAAGTCGTCTATTTGCTACACAGTATCCCCCCTTCCATCATCATCCCTGGTGTTAGTCCATCAGTCACTTTACTATGATATCTCGTGCCTTATTTGAGGATTCCTCATTGCCTCACCTATGGCAGACTTCCTTCTGTCGGCATCAACACATTCATTCCAAAAGACGGGTCTAGAGGGAGGTGTACCTTAGTTCCAACTTCCATTCTTGTTTGGTGCCTCGAATCAGGAAAAGGGACTCCTCATTTCCCTTTGATTTGATTCTTTCTCATTTGCTCCACTTCAACATGATCGAGACTCGTATACCTGATGGTTTGGTGAACCAATAGATTGTACTGGTGATTCCCAGGTGTGTGTGATATGTTTCATACCTCATGAGGGGGTGACACTTCAGGTATCCCCGCACATGGCTATATGACCTCATTTTATGCTACAACCTTAGATGCATCTATGCAGATTTGAGGGGTTCAGTTCCAGTTGCTTGCAGTGCTTATAGCATGCATGTATCACTTAGATGATCCATTCATATTTTCAGAGCCCTTTGTTGTGTATCAAGGTTTCTTTGGTTGTTATTATGTCTCATGTACTCAGATATGATTGTATTCAGTATTGACTATTGTCCCAGGTGCAATATGTATGTGGGATCCATTATATTTTTTTCTGGCCCATTTTATGCCAACATGTCGTGTACCATTTATCATGTAATTTATAGCTCAGTCCCATTTTTCTAGGTGCACCATTATTCTTTGTACTTTTTCATCTCGACGGGCATAGGTATGCATCCCTTGCCTCACTGAGAACATGTACCCAAACATTAAAGGAGACTTATATAATTTGTAGGTCTCACCCCCTCAGGTTATTGTCCTCTCTCGTATCACTTGGTCTATGTATCTCTCTCTCTCTAACTCACCTTCGATGTCTAGTGATTGTGTTCTTACAACATACTTCAGTCTTACAATTGGCTCCTAATGCTCGCACGTTGGGGGGGAATCTGTTACACCAAGTTTTGGTCATCTAACCATTTACAATTAGATGGATCAAAGTACACCATGTAAAACCAATTTTACCATAGTAAAATTTCTTTCACTATAAGAAATAATTTAATAAACCATATTTTATTAAGTTATTTCTGGTTCAAATAGGAAACCCCATGAGGAATAATTAAATAAGTCATTATTTATTTGATTTTCCTCTAGGAATAATTAATTAAACCATTATTTAAATAATATCCTTGATCATATTTAACCCAATTATGAGAAATAATTAGATAAATCATTGTCTATCTTATTTTTCTCTAGGAATAATTAATTAATCACTATTTAATTATTATTCCTTGTTAAATTTGACTAAATCATGGAGAAGTAATTAAAAAAATCATTATTTGTTAAATTATTCCTTAACCCCATCCTTGAAATGATAAATAAATCATTTATTTGTTTATTATTTCTAAATAAAAGGGATTTAACCAATTTAAATTCCTTTTCCCTCCAACAAAATATAATAAAATATTCCAAGTAGTAAGATCTAGATCTTGGTTAATAATATTTTATTATTCGCCATTATCGAGGATAACTCAGTATTTTGTTATAAATATGAGGGTTTTACATTCATTGTTCACTTTGATCACTTTCATTTTTACGCTCTGATCATAATCATTGCTGTTACTATTTTCTTGCTTCTTGAGCTCCCGTAGAGTTCAACACATCTTGGGTTTTCTACACCATTGAGAGAGAGAAACTTCTGGATCTGAAGCATTGAGGCCATACAAGAACCCATCCCATTGAGGGGGATTGGTAACATCATTCTTCGTTCCCTTCCCAGGTGTTAATAAATATAAAATTCTTTATATATCTTGTCTTGTCCATTGGATATCTAGAGCATTTTGTTATTTCTTTTTACTATTTAACTGCTTTTACTGCATAGATTTAGATTTTTGTTGCATTTGTTTTGACTATTTATTGCAGATCTAAGGAAGTTAAGCATCCAACTTTGTTGTTAGGGCTATTTTTCACACACAACTAAAGTGAACTCTTTCGTATGCTTGCGTTAAGAAATTACGCTAACAATAGTTTCATGGACAATGTTTTTCTTATAACTCATTTGGGCATAGGGTCACTAATTGCAGGTCAAGAATTTGGAATGGAAGAAAAATATGGGATAAGTCCCACAAGTTCGAGGAAGTGATTCGAAATTGAAAACATATTTGGAGGAAGAAGGAACATCCATCAAAGGCGTAGGGAAGATTATCCCTATTGTAGTCCATTGTTCCTAAAAATAATACTTCTAAAAGTGGCTACATAAGTGAATATGAGGTACATAACCTCATGAAGAACATGTGATGATTATCAGATCCACAATATTAGTATGTATGATCTTAGGGGGAGTTCTACATGTGTATCTAGATGATGATTGCCTATGTTCACGATGATTTGTAGATGTAATCACCAAAAATTTACTTTTTATACATGGATCTTATGAAATATAGTCGCGTGTATAAAAGGTTTTTTATCTAGGAAGTCACGTATGCCTTTTAGTAATGAAAAAGAAGTGGCATAGGTTTATGTGGAGCTTCTCATATGCTTCCATTAGATATTATTTCCATCTCAGTTCTGATGTTGATCTATTGCAGAATGTTTGTAATTCCCTTATGATGCTTAGGGTATTGGTTCATGTTAAAGTTATGATTTTTTGAAAAGTCTTATATTGCTGTTGTTCAAGGCTTATTTGGTGCCTTTGATGATTGTTGATTGATGAGAAGGGTATGATGTGATCAGAATTGATGGTGTAGAGTTGGCACAGGTTCAGGGGGGATCTTCTATGCTTCTAATAGTTCATTGTTGGCATTATGGTTTCGTGAGCACTTATGATTACATGATGATTTCTATGATGAGATAATGATTTACTCACCATTCGTTGGCATATTTCATTGATATATATGTTGTTTTAATTATTTCATGGGTTATCAATGATACTCGAGATGCATCTTGGGGAAGTTGTTAATGATGTCTTATTCTCGTTATTATCTTGATAAGGAAGACATGTGTGCTATGGTCACTATAGATGTTGGTTGCTGGCTTATAATGCTAGAGCTACTCTTTCTTTGCTCATATTTTCTTGATGCATATGCTACCTATGGTGTTGTGGTTAAAGGGATTGATATTATTGCTTATGGATCTTCCTATATGTGGAGAGAGCATGTTGAATTTGATGAAATGAGGTCAGGAGGATGAGTTGTTGACAAAGCTTTATTGCAAAATATTATGCTTCTGTTATATTTTCTTGGTGTTGATTTGAAACATTGCATATTTGGTCATGTGTTGATGATATTGGTTAGATTGATGCTACATTGTCTTATCTTACATTGTTTCTTGATGATGACATTCATGATGATGTCACATGATTATGTTGCAGATTCATATATGGTGCATGCCGATTGTTGATGACTATCATGTTCTCGATACTTCATTATTGAGAGTATTGTTAAGGTTATGTATGTCCTTTTGATGTAAATTTCATGGAAATACCCATGTTGTAAATCATTGTAACATTCAATCATGTATGGGATATTGCGATCAAGTCATATATGTAATCCCATTATTTTGGGACATTGATGTAAAATATGTAAACCGAATATGTTGGGGTACTGATGTAATCATGGGAGCATAGTCATTAGTGATAGGAAAGGTCATATTTTGGTTGAGTCATAAAGTGTTGTAATATTATTACATATATTTAGAAAGTGAAACATATGCTCAGGGGAAGCATGGTCAATTTACATATTTCATATTCAACAGATCATACCTTCAACAATCAGCACTACAAGGGAAGTACTTGATTAAACATGATTCAACCCTTTTCCCTTGATATTAAAGGGTGCAAGAAGCTCGGTGTTTGGAGAGAATAATTTTTGTTTGGAGATGTGTTTGTAGATGTTTGCAGGTGGTTTCCAAACACCAAAGTGGTTTCCATCTAGTCCAAAGGGGGAGATTGTTGGCATTATGGCTAATGTGTTGTCCTTGATGGAAACCTGCTTGATAAATATGTACTTGATGTTAAGAGAGGGAAAATATGATTTTGGAACTAAAGCAAATAGTAGGTACAAATGTTACAGTGGATATGGGTAGAGAAATGCTAGTTCAATTATAGATGGATGAAAAATGTACATTTTGAGAAAGTATACGTAGTTCCTGTGAAGAAGGGTCACGTAGATACACAAGTCATGTGAGAAAAAGTCACATAAATAATATGAACCATGGAAATATGGATACCATAGATTATTACCATGGTATTGACCCATAATAGTTGGAGAGGAAATGTTTATTTGATCTCGTAAAGAAATACTAAGGACATTACAAAGGGATTTACCTGAGATATTGACTAAGGAAAAAACTATGTAAGAAGATGGAGATAAAGATATTGAGTGTGCAAGTGAATCGATTATTAATGTGTGATCTGATATAGAATAGAGGTGCACCGGGAAACATGGAGATGGATAAGATATGATGGATATGAAATGAATACACATTCCTTGATCTGTTTATGTTTGTAGCTAATAATGATGATGGTATGATCTGTATATAATCATGTGCGATTGTAACAATGTGTGTACCAAGATTTGGGTTTCACAGATGTGATTTGCAGTGAAGGTATGATTTGGTAATTTAAGATATGTACGTTGGTTTGATTCTGGTTAGTTGCGTACATACGTAGATGTGGTTTAGTATTTTCACGTATAAATTCTGTAGTGCGTTGAAATATATACGTGGGTGTTGTGCATGATAAATGCGTACATACATTGAACTGTCTTGTGGAAGTCGCGTATATGTACTAGGGTTTGGAGTGTTGCTTGATAATGAAATTTGATGGGTTATGCTCTATTTGTTGTTTTTTGTCAATGATGTCTTGACATTAGGGGAATTTTGAGGTCTAAAATGGGCCATATAAGGGAACTATAAAATAATAGTGGAAATAATAAAATAAGATTTGATTACATCATCAAATTTTAGAGGGGAAAAATATTTACTTTTTCAACTTCTATTTTCAACTTATCTCCCAAATTGTTTACTCCAATTTCGAGCGGGAGTACTCGTTGGATATAAAATTTAATTCCTCATCCAAGGAGTACCCATGTTGCATACTTTCGATGGATCTTGGTACACGAAAAATGATAAATACATGAAAAACATGAAATTTCGAGTGGAAGTACTCGTTGGATGAAAAATTTGATTTCTCACCCAAGGAGTACCCATGTTGCATACTTTCGATGGATGTTGCTACACGAAAAATGATAAATACATGAAAAATGTGATTGCAATCACATTTTTCATGTATTTCTCATTTTTCGTGTAGCAACATCCATCGAAAGTATGCAACATGGGTACTCCTTGGGTGAGAAATCAAATTTTTCATCCAACGAGTACTTCCGCTCGAAATTTGAGTAAAAGATTTGGGAGATAAGTTGAAAATATAAGTTGAAAAAGTAGTTTTATTATTTTATTATTTTTTAATATTTTTACCCTTCTACTTAAAAAATGGTGAATCATCTCCCATGGTTGATATCATCATCTTGAATCCTATTGGTTCTTATAAAGTTTATTTTGGTTGTACATTTTTCTTAGAAGACCCATTTTATACCTCAAAATTCCCCTAATGTAAGCATCATCTAAATCTATCAGTTTTGCTTAGGTTGATTTAGTTGTGGATTGAAATATTGATCAGTTTTAGTGTTATAGAAGTATTACTGGGTATGGTTCAATAATCTATGAATGGTTCAGTACTTGATTCAGTGTTATAGGGATTTAGTTAGCCAAATGATTCAGACATGTGCTATACATAGGAATCACATATATCCACAATTTTTTTTTAAAACAATAATGTATACATTCTGAGGTAAATATGATTATTGCTTGCACTAATTGCGCTGATGAAAAAAGTGACAAATTATCTATGTTCATGATTGGTTACTCAATAGATTGATCTATGCCTTGATATATTGATTAATAGTTGTGTGGTGATGTGATATGGTTATGTTGATTCTTCGTCGATTCAATAATCTATGATTTAGTATAGTATCTTGGTTATTCAATGATTGGATGATTTGATCCAGTATTTGGTTTCAAACTTTTTAATTGGTTTGGGCTTAGTGTTGGATGTGGGTCCAGTGTGGAAATTTGATGAAAGGTGGCCTACAAGTTTTGATGTTTTGATTCAGGTGGATCTAGTCTGAAAATTTATGAAACATGGTCCATGAAGGGTGTTGAGGGTTGGAGCCTTCAGTGAGGGAGTCAAATATTCCTTCTAGTGGTAGATGGTAAATGTTTTCAGGGGGTAGGTTCTCGCTTCTGTTAGGAACCGATAAACGAGATCAGGGAGTTGTAGCTCCATTCCATTGGGTGATGGAAAATGAGTGGAGGTTGTAGCCTCTTGCAGGTGGGTTCTTGCGTACTGGTAATATTCTGCGCTAGTACAAAATGTAATGGAGTTTTCTGTATAATAAAATAATAATACAAAGATGGTGACAATGATGGTTTTCTCCCCATTGGGTTTCCACCTAAAATACTGGTGTTGTATGTGTGTTTCTTGTGTGTTGTGATTTATCTTTTCTTTACTACATACTCGATGGTTAATGAATTAATAATACTTGAATGGTTAAGTAAACTCACTAATGAAAGATATGAAAAATTAAGTAAACTTGATATACACTATTTGCATTCACTGACATCACATACATATGTTGGTTTCATGAATAACAATAGCGTATATAATCCAGAACATGAAATTGAAATTTAAAGAGAATTAAAAATAATGATTCACCTCCATGAGTGTTTTTCCTAACAATTGGTTTCAAAGCAGGCCCCTCAGAATAAGCTTGAGTGATTAAAGGGAAATATATCAATATGAACAGTCAAGAGGGAGTATCTTCTATCATGTCACCATTGTTTAATGGAAATAACTTTGTAATTAGAAAAATCAGAATAAGAGAGAATTTGCACGCACTAGGAGCTGGTGTATGGGGAATTCTCTATTCCCATAGATACAACAATAAAGTAGTATGAGATCAATGCAAAGGCTATAAATTCTATTTTGGGAAGTTTGATTGAACTTTATTTTGTCAAAGTCATGCAACTAAGAACCACAAAGGTAATATGGGATAAGCTTGTCCAAATATATGAAGGTGACACTAAGGTAAAAGGTAATAAAATTCAAACGTATAGAATTTAGTATGAGACTCTTAGAATGTACGATGATGAAATCATTGCAAGATTTTTCCTTAGAGAAGACGATATTGTTAACTCAATGAAAAATATTGGTGATGAAATAAAGGATTCTACTATTTTTGAAAATATTTTGAGATCTATAACTCCAAAGCTCAATTCCAAAGTCTCTGCCATTGAAGAAATGGAGGATTTGAAGAACCTTACCCTTTAACAACTTCATGGGATCTTGAAAAAATTTGACATGAAAAAAGGGGGTACATCAGGGATTAGAGAATCAAACTTCAAAGCCACATATAAATGGAAATAAAAATAAAATCCTAAAGATACAATATACTTTCAGATGAGGAAGAAGCGAATTTCATGAGAAAGTTGCACGTGGAAATTGGTAAATTCAAAGATAAGATTAACTTTAAATGTTTTTATTATCGAAGATTAGGTCACTATGAATTTAAAATTCCATATAAAAAATTCATGATAATAAAGAAAATGAAAAGGATGTTGACAAGGAAAATGGCAAAAAGAAATTTTCTACCAAGAAAATATTTTATTCTAATGAAGATAGTCAAAGCACATTTGATGATCACAAAGATACAGATTCAAAGTATAACATTTGTTATCAAATAATATGGCTCTTGAAGGTCAATGAGTTAGTGAATTAGATAGTTTTGAATAATATGATTTAATGAAATCATTGGAAGAAAATGATAGACTCATGAATACAAACAAAGAACTAGAAACAAAAGAAAGTAGTATGATTAAGGAAATGAACATTTTAAGAATGCATATGGAAGAAACCAATAAAAGAACATAAGTCTTAGAAAAACAACTTTAAGAAAAGGAAACACATTGTGAAAAATTAGAATCAAAAGTTGTGGCTTTAAGGAAATATTATGGGAAAATCAACAAATGGGTAAAGGCATATAAATAACTATAGATGATTATCAATGAACAACGTTCTCATCTAATCATGATAGGCATTGGATACAATCACATGGCTTCAGATTCACAGTGTAATGAGTAGAACAAATATCATAAGACTTTTTAATAGAAAACTGAATCAAGTCACACATGTGAAAGGAAATCACCTAGATCAAAGTCAAGATCAATCCCTAGGCATAAAGGATGGTTTCATGGATATTTTTTTTTTCTTGTAACTCATTTGGGCATAAGGTCACTGATTTCAAGTAAAAAAATTTTAATGGAAGCAAAACATGGGATAACTCCCACAAGTTCATGCACATGATTAGAAATTGCAAACAAATTTAGAGGAAGAAGGAACAAAACTCAGAGACATAGGGGAGGTTGTCCCTACTGCAATCCATTGTTCTTAAAAGGAATACTTCTAAGAGTGAATGCATAAGTGATTATGAGGTACATAACCTCATGCAGAACAGGTTATGATTTTTAGGTCCATATAATCAGTGATGTATGATATGAGGGGGAGCTATGCTTGTGTATCTAGATGATGATTCCCTATGTTTTTTTAATATTCTTTTGGTTATGTTTATATTAATGACAATGTATCTGATGACGTAACAATGAACAGGAGTAAACATTCCATATTGAGGGGGAGATGTAGATATAATCATTAGGGGAATTTCAGGTCTAAAATGGGCATCCTAAGGAAATTATAAAATAATAGCGGAAATAATAAAATAAGGTTATATTACATCATCAAATTTTAGAGAAGAAAAATAAAAAAACTGATTTTTCAACTCGTATTTTCAACTTATCTCCCTATGGACTTAAATTTCTAGTGAAAACACTCGTTGGATGAAAAATTTGATTCCTCATCTAAGGAGTACCCATGTTGCATATTTTCAATGTACCTTGCTACACGAAAAATGCGAAATATATGAAAAATGTGATTGCAATCACGTTTTTTCATATATTTCTCATTTTTCGTGTAGCAGGGTCCATCAAAAGTATGCAACATGGGTACTCCTTAGATGAAGAATTAAATTTTGCATCCAATGAGTACTCGATCTTGAAATTTGAGTAAAAAATTAGAGAGATAAGTTGAAAATAATAGTTGGAAAAGTAGTTTTATTATTATATATTTTTTAATATTTTTAATTTTTTACTCCAAAAATGATGAATCACCCCACATGGTTGACATCATCATCTTGAATCCTATTGGTTCTTATAAAGTTTATTTTGGTTGTACATTTTTCTTAGGAGGCCCATTTTAGACCTCAAAAATCCCCTAATGCACCAATCATTTACTTTCTATATGTGGGTATTATGAAAGACAATCGCATGTCTATGTGGTTTTGTATCTAGGAAGTTGTGTATGCCTCTCAGTAATGAGAAATAAGTGGCACCGATTTAGGGGGATCTTCTCATATGCTTCCATGATATATTATTGGCATTCAGGTTCTGATGTTGATTTATTGCAAACTGTTGGTAATTCCCTTGTGTTGATTAGGGTATTGGCTCATTTTAAAGTTATGTTTTGTTGCAAAGTCTTATATTGTTGTTGTTGAAAGGGGTTTTTGGGGCATTTGATGATAACATATTGATGAGAAGGGTATAATATGATCAGAATTGATGGTGTAGAGTTGGAACAGGTTTAGGGGGAGCATCTTATATGCTTCTAATAGCTCATTGTTGGTATTATGGTTTCTAAAGCACTTCTTATTGCATGATGATGTCTATGATAAAATAATTATTTACTCAGTTTTTGTTGGAATATTTCATTTATATATATGCTACTATCATTATGTCATGGGTTATCAATTATACTTGAGTTTCATTTTGGTGAAGCTGTTAAGGATGTCTTATTCTCGCTATTATCTTGATAAGGAAAATATGTATGCTATGGTCAATATTTATGTTGGTTTATGTCTTATGATGTTGTAGGTACTCTTTGTTTTCTCACATGTTGTTAAGGCATATGCTACCTATGGTGTTGTGGTTCAAGAGATTGATATTGTTGCTTATGGATCTTCCTATATGTGGAGAGAGCATGTTGACTTTGATGACATGATGTCAAGAGTATGAGTTGTTGAAATAGATTTATTGCACAATCTTATGATCCTGCTATATTTTTCTTGGTGATTGGAAACATTGAATATTTTATCACATGGGATTATATTGGAGATATTGATGCTACATCATCTTATCTTAAATTTTGTCTTGATGAGGATTTTCATGCAGCTGTCAGATGATAATGTTTCAGATTCATATATGGTGCATGAGGGTTGTTGATTACTATCATGGTCATTCTACTTCATTATTGAGAGTCTTGTTATGGTTATGTATGTCATTTTTATGTAAAGGTCATGCAAATACACATGTCATAAATAATTGTAACATTCAGTCATGTATGCGCTATTGGGATCAAGTCATACATGTAATCCCATTATTTTTTGACATTGATGTAAAATAGGTAAACCCAATATGTTGGGTGACTGATGTAACCATGGGAAATGTTATCACTAAGTTGGTACAGATGGGCTGCTCCACTAGACAACCTAGAGTAACTCTTTCAAACCAAATTCTGGCTGAAAATTAGCCTTTTCAACCTAAGAGGGCTCTCTCAAAGGTAAATATGATTTGTTCAAATGAAATTCAATCAGATGGCGAACTCTGTAGTAGTGTTTTTAGTATATTTTTATGCAGGTGAAAAATGTATAGGATTTACTACGATTAGGCTTATGGAGTTAGTGCTATGAAACTCAGTGACATGGTTCTTCTTGTGGAAGCTGAGGTATATAGATGTTTTAATGAAAGGAAAACACAAACAGATATACAATAGTATAATGCTTGAAGGAAGTCAGAGCATGATGCACATGAATTCTGAGTAATAATACATTAAAATATTGAAAGAAAAATAGCAAGATAAATGGGACAAGTACTCATGAAAACATCAGATGGATCTCATGTGAAGAAAGAACCAAAAACCACTGTATATTACTGCTCAGAAGAAGTTTACAAGAGTAGTAGTGTAAAATAACATCATTCAACCTTGTATTCTTCGTAATTATGCCTATTCAAGCCCGGGATTCACTATGAACTTGCCTAATTGGCAGAAAACTCAAAAAATGTCCTTTCTTCTTCAAAATTTTTCCTATGGATGTGTAATATGATACACTGAAGCATGATAAGGTAAATTTGGCTGAAAATTCTTCTTACCCTCCTCAAGAAGCAACATTTTCATCTTTAGCAAGTTTATCTACAAATAAAAATGGAGCTGTTTTTTTTGAAAATTAGGGCTCATAAATGATCTCCTATGTTTGCATCCTTGATAGTTGCTGTAAAATGGGAGGAGGTTTTTGTAAATCAGTTTGTGCTGAAGAAAATTGTCCCTTGGTTTTTTGAACACCATCTCTAGCTGTCTGGAATCTGTATTTGAAAAACATGTATAAAACAGAAAAAAACACACTCTAAAAATAGAGCCCAAAGATATCTTCGAATCTCTGAATTTATAGAACCTATGAGAAACGTAAAAGATGTTAATGTTCTTTGATCAGTTTTTTATAATAAAATCTTTCAATTTTTTAGAATTCATCTCTGTTTTCCCAGAAACTACTCTTGAAGTTGACTTCTCAAACAGTGAAAAACCACAAAAATCCCTTTGTATCTTCTGGTAAAATATCATATAACCAGCTTTGATGAAGTCATCTGCAACACTAGGGTCTTCCATGACCAATTTTAGGTCCATAGGTTCATACTTGACCACTGAACCTCCCTTGTTGGTGTTCTTATATGTTCCCATCTCCTCCAAAACAATGTCGCCTTCTTTGAAAGTTGACACATGTAAAAAGTTTATATGACAACAAGATGTTTGTTGACACATAGTGGAAACTAACCTATGACAGCAGCTAAAGCATTACTTAGACAAAAGGTAAAAAGTGGCAGAAGCAGATAATAGGGATTGGCATGGTAAGTGATTAAGCTGGAATGCATCAAGGCTTAAATTATGAAAAAGGAAAAAGTTAAAGTGAGACAAAATTATGAGTTGGTGTGATGACCATGCATGACACACATTTAATAATGATTTAAAACAGGTAAACATGTGATGGCAACTTGAAATCTACCCTCTCATAAGGTGAAAACTCATTAATCTCTGAACTGTTTGCAGAAAAAATGAATTCATAGCGATTCAGTTAGAAAGTTGGTAGATTTTCTATGAACATGTCAGGTGAGTTCGTAGTGAAAATCACCTGTTTTGCATAGAATTCACTGCAGAATGAGAAAAAAATAGACAGGTGGTTAAAAAAGAATTTTAGACCAATGTATGGAGATTTTTTGATGGATTTTATCATGATGGAATGACATGTGGGACTCTTCGAACTTAAGATTATGACCAATTCACAAAATTTCATTAATTTTATGAACTAATTTGACATGATAATGAAACCTATGCTAAATGACCTTCCTAACTAAAAGAAGAAATTTTATTGGTGATAACAGGAAAATAGAGTCATTAGTGATAGGAAAGGTGAAATTTGGTTGAGTCATAAAAAATTATACTTTTATTACATATCTTCAGAAAGTCCAGCATATGCTCAAGGGAAACATGGTCAGTATATAAATTTCATATTTAGCAGATCATGCCTTCAACTGTTAGGTCCCTATATTACTAGTTTAGTCCCTTATTGTTATTAGTGTAGACCCCTTATTTTTATTGTTGTACTCCTGTAACCCCAATATTGTTATTATTGTGCCCTTACATTATTATTGTTAGGTCAACTAGGATTATATTGTGGCCCCATGAACTGCTATATATAGAAGGAGGTTTTGGTAATTTCTATCATCCAAGAATTGTTCATTTATGTAATGTATTGGAGGTTTACCCCTCGAAGTGGCTGATTTCTAAGGTGTTGATCTCTATTTTCTTCTATTTTTGGAGCTGGTTTCATAACATCTGGTATCAAAGCTTTAGATTCTACAATTTCTCTGCTTCAAACATGTCATCGTCGAATTTTTACAATAACTCTTTTTCTACGAAGGTTCAGAAGCTGAAATTTGTACAGCACGAAGCCGAAATATTGAGAAACCTCTTGGAGAAATTTCAGATCTTGGTTCGCAATATTTTTTGGAGGTATGATCTAGGGAAGTTAGGGTTCTTTCAGGCTCCCAAATTTCAACTAAAAGAGGTCATCGTGGAATTTTTTATATAAATTTTTGTATACAATGTTTCAGAAGCTGAAATTTGTAAAGTATGAAGCTGAAATCCTGAGGAATCTCATGTAAAAATTTTAGATCTTGGTTCGCAATATTTTTTGAGATATGATCTGTGGAAGTTAGGATTGTTTTAGGCTCCTGAATTTCATCTCAAAGAGGTGACCGTGGGAAAAACATCCTAACTCTCTTTGAGCGTCGGATTGGGATTCTGTAAAAGGTGGCCTCAAGTACACAGAATTTAGTTTTCGGTATATCAATTTCATAGTTGAAGGAGGAAACAATGATACATGGCAGGTCATACAAGTTCGCTCTACTGAACCAATCCATAATTAGGTCATCATGGGAGATTGGGCATAACTTTGTCTTGAAGAATCCAAATCTAGTCAGACCTATGGCATTCAAAAGAAGATTCAGAGGGCTACTTCAGGGCTGAATTTCAGATATTGAAGATCCGAAATCACATATATAATTCAGTTTCAATATTGAGTTCCTCAAAAGCAAGAAAAAGGTGTGTATTTTTTTTGAATTACATAAGTTTCATTTGAAAAAAATTAGTTTGAATTTATTCCAAGGGCATATTGAAGAATAGATATTAGTATTGGGTTCTAAAATTCCCCCTAAAAATAATTCAACACCCATTAAGCCTTCAGAAGGCTCCACTATGACTCATGAAGACGAAGAAATACAACATGAGATATCAAAATTACAAGAGCAAGTGCACCTATCGCAAAGAGAAACAAAAAATGAAATTGAAGTTTTGAAGAAAGGCGTGGAAACTAAGATGGATGGTTTGAAGAAAGGTGTGGAAGCTAAGATGAATGGTTTTGAAGCTAATATGGATGGCATGGAAGTTGGCATGGAAGATAATATGGATGACATGGAAGCTAAGATCAATGAAAAAATGGAAAACATGAAGAATGATATAAAAGTAGACATCAAAGGTTTGGAAAATTTGATACAAGAAATGTTTCCTAATGGAGAAAATATAGTAGAGGTAACTCATGATGAGAACAAAATAAATGTTAATCGTGATTTCATAAACTCTAATGTTGGATGGAGGAACCACCATATTCCAAAGATGGAATTGAGGAAGTTTGATGGCAAGGATCCTGTAACATGGATACTACAGATGGAACAATATTTTGATCTCAATAATGTGCAAAACACATAAAAGGTACGCATTGGAACTTTACATTTAGAACAAAATACATTTTTATGGTATCGATGGCTTTTCTCCCGTAAAAAAATTGTCACTTGGTCAATTTTTACGGAGGAAATGATAACACATTATGAGGATACAAAAAGCAACACCTTCTTTATAAAATTGATAAATCTCAAACAAAAGGGTTCAATGGTGGATCACATTGAGGACTTCCAAAAATTGAATATAAGGGTAACTGATATTCTAGAGGAACACAGGATTGATGTATTCATAGGGAATTTAAAGGATAACATCCAACATGAAGTTCGGGTTTGGGAGCCTGATTCATTGGAAAAGGAATTCAGGTTGGAAAGAAAAAATGAATGTAAAATTATGGCGACAAGGAAGCCTACCACTCACATATATAAAGATGGAAGTGTTGCTACTCCTAGACTTCCACAACCTACAAGGTTGATGCCACAACAATTGAAATAAAAAAGAGAAAAAGGGCTTTGCTCCAGTTATGATAGAAAATACACTAAAGGTCACCTTCCAAAAATTGAATATAAGGGTAACTGATATTCTAGAGGAACACAAGATTGATGTATTCATAGGGAATTTAAAGGATAACATCCAACATGAAGAAATGAGTCCGAACATATTGTCTAATGCATTGGCAGGAATTACCACTCCTCAAACTCTCAAGATAGAAGGACATATCAAGAAGAAAAAGGTAATAGTGTTGATTGATTCAAGTAGTACCCATAATTTTATTCATTGTAAGGTAGCCAAGAATTTAATTGTTTCCTATACCTAGCACCAGAATATCAAGTGATGGTTGAAAATGGAGGAACTATAAATTACTCTGGAAATGACATAATATCAAGCTAACCATGGGGGAATATGTATTAAATAGTCCAATGATTTCCATTCCAATGGGAGGTTCTAATGTTGTACTAGGAGTACAATGGTTACAATCTTTGGGGACAGTTGCTTTTAATTTTCAAGAAATTTTCTTGATTTTTTTTCAGAAGGAAATGAAGTCGAATTACGGGGTACTGCAGGGAAGCCGGGAAAGATAATAAGCTCTAATGTCATGACAAAGCTTCTAAAGAAAGAACAATGAGGCGTAATTGCAAAATTATGCTCACTAGAAGTTCCAACATCAAAATCATATATTTTTGCAGATCTCCAAAAACTCTTGGACAATCATTACAAGGTGTTTGAAACTCCCAAAGGAATCCCACCTATTCGTGATCATGATCATGCTATTCATTTGATTCCAGGAAGTATTCCTCCAAACATCAGGCCTTATAGATATCCTTACATCCAAAAGAGCGAAATTGAACGTATGATTGCAGAAATGTTAGAGGTTGGTATAATTCAACCTAGTCAAAGTTCTTTCTCTGCTCCAGTAGTATTGGTGCACAAAAAGGATGGATCATGGCACATGTGTCCGGATTATAGGGAGGTCAATAAGCTCACCATTAAAGATAAATTTCCCATTCCTGTGATTGATGAATTATTGGATGAATTACATGGAGCAATTTATTTTACCAAGTTGGATCTTCGTTCAGGATATCATCAAATTAGAATGAAGGCTGAAGATATTTCGAAAAACAAATTTCGAACTCATGAGGGTCATAATGAATTTTTGGTCATGCCTTTTGGCCTTACCAATGCACCTTCTACATTTCAAGGGTTGATGAATTCAATTTTCAAACCCTTCCTTAGAAAATTTGCGCTAGTATTTTTTGATGATATACTAATCTACAACAGGTCTTGGAAGGATCATGTTCAACATGTTGATAGGGTGCTCAAACTATTGCAGGAGAAACAATTATATGCAAAAACATCCAAATGTTTCTTTGAAGTACAAGAGGTGTAATGTCTGGGTCATATTGTATCTCACGAGGGTGTTAAGGTAGACCCTAACAAAATTAAATCCATTAAGGAGTGGAAAGTCCCCACAACCATAAAGCAGTTGCAAGGATTTCTCGGGTTAACAGGGTATTATCGCAAGTTTGTTAAGAATTATGGGAGAATAGCAACACCTCTAACAACATTATTTAAGAAAGATGCATTTTCATGGACTCTTGAAGCAACTAAGACCTTTGAACATCATAAAGAGTCAATGTGCCTAGCACCGGTCTTAGCTACGCCAAACTTCACAAAAAACTTTATTGTGGAATGTGATGCCTCAGGAATGGGAATTGGTGCTGTCTTAATGCAAGAAGGAAGATCCATTGCTTTTGAAAGTCGTCCAATCAAAGGAAAGTATTTACAGAAAGTTATTTATGAGAAGGAAAAGTTAGCAATTCTACATGCACTAAAGAAATGGAGACCTTACCTAATGGGAAGACACTTCAAGGTAAAAACTGATCATGATAGTCTTAAACAATTTTTGGAACAAAGACTATCTTCAGAACAGCATCAAAATGGGTCACAAATATGTTGGGTTATGACTTTGAAATAATCTACAAAAAAGGGAAGCTAAATGTTGTTGTAGATGCACTCTCAAGAAAAAATGAAGAGGTGGAAGCAATGGTTTGTGCCATTTCTATTATCCAACCAGATTGGATAACTGAAGCAAGGGATGAATGGAATAAGGACGAAGAAGTGTGGAGACTCATTCAAAATTTGCAGCAAGATCCTAGTACATCTAATACATTTAGTTGGAAAAATGATTCCGTATGGTACAAATATCGCTTATATCTTTGTAAGAATTCCCAACTAAAAAAAACATTGTTTTGAAATTTCACACTTCTCCTTTAGGACACTCGGGATTTTTAAAAACTTACCACAGGGTGAAGAAAGATTTTTTTTTGGATGGCCTTAAATCTGATATTCAAAAGTTTGTGGCGGAATGTTTGGTTTTCCAACAAAATAAAGTTGTGACAATTAAGACCCCGAGTCTTCTACAACCTTTATCCATTCCAAGTCAATGCTGGGAGGAGATTTCAATGGATTTTATCACAGGTTTACCTAAGTCCGAAGGAAAGTGTCATCATGGTAGTAGTTAATAGACTTACCAAGTATGCACACTTTTGTACATTATCTCATCCATTTAAAGCAAGTACAATTGCTACTACATTTATGGACACAATTCAAAAGCTACATGGAAACCCAAAGATTATTGTGAGCGATAGAGATCCCATTTTTACTGGAAATTTTTGGATGGAGTTATTTTCTTGTTTGGATACTCAATTAGCTCATAGCTCATCTTATCATCCTCAATCCGATGGTCAAACTGAGGTAGTGAATAAATGTTTGGAAGGATATATTTGTTGTTTTGTATCTGATAAACAAACACAATGGGTCAAGTGGTTACCTCTCGCTGAATGATGGTATAACACTTCCTTCCATACTGCAAAAAATATTACCCCATTTATGGCACTTTATGGATATCATCCACCGTCCATCACATCATCTTTAAGAGAAAATTCTAAGGTTCAAGCAGTGGAAGATCACATCGAGAATCAAAAAGAAGTTCTCCAACTCTTAAAGGATAACCTAAATTTGGCACAAAATCGAATGAAACAACAGGCATATCAACATCACAATGAGTGAAGTTTTGATGTAGGAGACTGGCTATTTTTACAGCTACAACCATAGAAACAAATGTCCCTCAAGCAAGCTAAGAAGGATAATAAATTATCTCCAAATTACTATGGTCCTTAAAAGGTGTTTCAAAAGATTGGTATTATGGCATACAAATTGGAGCTTCCTGCTTCTTCGCTAGTGCATCCAGTTTTCTGTGTTTCATGCTTAAAGAAGGTTATAGGTGAAAATCTTCTAGTTCAAACAATATTGCCAAAACTTGATGAGGAAGGAAAAATCATATTGGAACTTGAAGGGATCACTGAAACAAGAACTTGACAGCTACAAAATCGATCAATTTCATAGTATCTCATCAACTGGAAGAACTTACCCACTGAAGATTCTACATGGGAGGATGAGAATTTTATACAGAAGCACCTAGAGCTACTCAAGCGTTGAGGGCAACACATTTTTGAAGGAGAGGGGCATGTTAGGTCTCTATATTACTAGTTTAGTCCCTTATTGTTATTAATGTAGCCCCCTTATTATTATTGTTTTACCCCTGTAACCCCAATATTGTTATTATTGTGCTCTTACATTATTATTGTTAGGTCAACTAGGATTATATTGTGGCCCCATGGAATCCTATATATAGAAGGAGGTTTTGGTCATTTGTATCATCCAATAATTGTTCCTTTATATAATGTATTGGAGGTTGCCCCCTCGATGTGGCTGATTTCTAAGGCGTTGATATCTCTTTTCTTCTATTTTTGGAGCTGGTTTCATAACATCAACTAACAACACTACAAAGAAAGTGCTTCATTCAACCTAATTCAAACCTTTTCCATTGGTGTCAAAGGGGGGGATAAGCTTGGTGTTTGGAGATAAGACTTTGTGTTTGGAGGTGTGTTTGCATATTTTTGCATGTGGTGTCCAAACACCAGATTGGTTGCCATAAAGTCCAAAGGGGGTCATTGTTGACATTATGGCTAATGTGTTTTCCTTAATGGTAACATGCTTGATAAATATGTACTTGATGTTAACGGAGAGATAATATGACTGTGGAACTAAAGTAGATATCAGGTAAAAATGTTACAATGTATATCGATAGATAAATGGTAGTTTAGTTACAAATGGATGAAAAATGTAAAGTTTGAGAAAGTATACATTGTTCCTGTGAACAAGGGTCACCCACATACACATGTCCTATGAGTAAAAGTCACATACATAATCTGAACCATGGAAATATAGATACAAGGGATTATTACCATGGTATTGTCCCATAGTAATTGGAGCAATAAAATTTAAATAATCTCGTCAACAAATACTAATGCCATTACAAAGTGATTTACATGAGGTATTGGCTAAGGAAAAAAATATATAAGAAGATGGAGAACAAGGTGTTGAGTGTGAAAGTGAATGAATTATTTATAATGTGTGATGCGATATAGAATATAGGTGCACCAGGGAACATGGATATGGCTTAGATTTGATAGATCTAAAATGAGTACACATCGCTTGATCTATTTATGTTTGTATCTAACAATGATTATAGTATGATTTACATATAGTGATGTGTGATTGCAATAATATGCAACACGATATTTGAGTTTGACAGATGTTGTGATTTGCAATGAAGGTATGATTTAGTAATTTAAGGTCTGTACGTTGGTTTGCTTCTATTTAGTTTTCTACATATACAGATGTGGTTCAGTATTATCGCGTATAAATTTTGTAGCGTATTGAAATATATACATGGGTTTTGTGCATTATAAACACATATATATGTTGATATGTCTTGTGTAAGTAGCGTATATGTACTATGGTTTGTAGCGCTGCTTAATGATGACATTTGATGAGTTTTTCTCTGTTTGCTGATGTCTGTCAATGATGTCTTGATAAACATGGTCTAAATATGGAAGTTTTGATTGGGTTGATTTAGTTATGGATTGAAGTATTGGTCAATTTTAATGTTGCATAAGTTTGACTAAGTATGGTTCAATGATCTGTGAATGGTTCAATACTTGATTTAGTGGTTGATTCAATGATACATTGATTCAGTTAGGCAAATGATTCAGTGTTCAGTAATTTGAGATTTGTACATAGGTGTTATATAGAGGAAGCATGTATATACACGAGATTTCTTCAGAACAATAGTGTATATATTTTGAGGTAAATATTATCAGGGTTTTCACTGACTGTGTTGATGATAGAGTGACAAATTATATTTTTTCATAACTGGTTAATCAATAGATTGATCTATGCCTTGGTATATTGATTAGTTGTTGTGCAGTGATGTGATCTCGTTATGATCATTCAACATTGGTTCAATATTCTATGATTCAATATGGTATCTTGGTTATTGAGTAATTGGATGATTTTATTCAGTATTTGGTTTCAAAGTTGTTAACTGGTTTGGGATTAATGGTTGATGTGGGTCGAGTTCAAAAATTTGATGAAAGATGGCCTACAGGTTTTGATGTTTTGATTTAGGTTGATTGAGTTTGAAATATTATGAAACATGGTCCACGAAGGCTGTTTATGGTTGGATCCTTCAATGAGTGAGTTAGAGTTTCCTTCCAGTGGTAACTGGTAAACTTGTTCAGGGGGTAGGTTCTCCATTCTGGTAGGAGCCAATCAACGAGATCATGGGGTTGTAGCCCCCTTCCACTGGGTGATGGAAAACAAGTGGATTGTAGCTTCTTGCATGTGGGTGCCTATGTGCTAGTAAGAGTTTGTGCCAGTAAAAGATGTAATGAAGTGTTGAGGAGGTAAATCCCCTCTGCGGACAGAGGCGATCCCTACTAGCCCAGCAGGGGTCTAGCAACAATCAAATAATGTTATGACGCAGGTTCCTAATTACGAATGAAAAGGCTGGAGATAGAAGCCTACCTGGATTCCAACGCTAGGATCTGAAGAAGAAGCGTCCCCGTTCCTTAGCCTTGGCAGATCACAATCCTTCCACGATCTCCGCGGATGAACACCTGCACACGGAAGAAACGAACATATACAAGCATAGAAACCAGCATACGTAACTAAACATCAGTCAGAAAGGACGTTACTCACATTAACATGATGGAAAACAGAGTGGAACCATAATCATAATCATCTATTAAATAACCAACGAAGAGAGATTACAACCAAGTTCTGACGTCGCGGTCTCCTTCGGACGGGTCTCCAGTCGTCCACGTCTCGCAAAGCTCGCCAAGGAAAGGGAAAACCTCTCTAGAGTCTCGTGACAATAGTCTCCTTACTTGAGTCAGCCTTAAGGGAAAGAGAGGATTCTTTACAACACAAAGGCTCTTGGGAATATGGAGATTCAGAGCTTAGGCACTTCAAGACTAGCTTGCCATGGATTTGAGCAGGCTTTTATAGATGGGGAAGGAGGGAGTTGGGATCCCTATTATTATGGGATTGACCCTATCAACAAGGAAGGTTCCATGGGAGGTGGCAAAACCACTTCCCTTCCATAGAACTCCCGCAGCCAAACCTCCCAACTCAAGATAGGCAATGGTTTGTGAGTTTGTTGGAACTCAACTTCCGCCATCCTTATTTAAAAAACAGTCCCTAAATTGGGTGGCGCGACTACGGCTCTATGACAAAGCGCCAGGTGGCGCGACCTCTTTGCAGGATTTTCCCCATTGGCGCGAGCACTGAATTGTCTACCCGCGCCAATGCCAAAAGGAGTGTTTTTCATGACTTTTGCAAGGAGATGTCTCAAGGGTAAATAAAGCTCATGCTCAGAGGGATGCATTGATGATGTTTTCAAGGCATGACAATGTTCACAGGTCACAGAATGGGTCCTCCATTGTGCGGGATGGGGAATGGTAGGAACGGTGACAAATTACTGTGTAACATGAAGTTTTCTCTATAATAAAATAAGAAGAGAGAGATGAAAAACATGGTGGTTTTATCCCACATTAGGTTTCCACCTAAAATCCTAGTGTTCTATGTGTGTTTCTTATGTGTTGTGATTGATCTATTATTTACTTCATAATGGACGGTTACTGAATTAATAATACAATGGTTAAGTTAATTCACTAATGAAATATATGATAAATTAAGTAACATGGATATAAGTTTCTTGCATTCACTGAAGTCACATATATACACTGGTTGCAAGAAGAAAAATATCATACAAAATGTGGAATATGAAATTGAAAGTTAAAGAGAAATTAAAATATGGTTTCACACCCCCCCCTCATTAATTTTCCTAACAATAGCATGTACAAAAGAAGTTATGCATACGTCATTGTGTGGACTAGGTAGTGCAGAACACACATGTGCCGAGACAAAAATGTGGATGAAATGTGGATCTCTACTGACAATAGAGTTACATGTCCAGATCTAGAGTGTATAAAAGATGTTGTGCAGTCATCATTGTGTAGAGCAAGCAGTGCAGAAGAAAAATGGGATGAGACAAAAATGTGGATGAAATACGAACTTCCCCACATAATAAAATTCTTACGCATTTGAAACATATAATAAAATACGAAAATATATTCAAAAATATGAAGATAAGCATAATTTACACTTAAAATATCACCAACAATATCGTATACGTCAATTTCTTACTAAAATATTTGCAATGAAATCCCTTAATTCCAATGTGTATAGCTTCAACTCGTGAAAATATTTATGCAAAAGAATCAATTAGATGAAATAAAGACTTTTATGCAAAATAGATTTCTTTCGCACTTCTGTACATATGCCTACTTTGAAACAAAAACGAAAATACAAAATGATATCCGCAAATATGAGGATAAGCATAATTTACACTTAAAATATTACCAATAATATCATAGAACTCAATTGCTTACTAAAATTTTAGCAAAAGAATCAATTAAATAGCAGTAGAGGCAGGGACTATGTTGCATTGCAACTATTCTCCTTATTCATAATATGTTAACACACTAATATTATGAAAATTTAGAGAATCTTGTCTCCAATTTCCATTTTCAAAAACACTAGTGAAGCCATATAAATTAAATGAATGGTAAACATAGATATGTATCAATCCATAATAAAAAATAAAAACACTTAAATTCATTATACATCTATGGTTTTTAAAATTAAAAAAATATTAAAAAAAGCTAAATCATAAGTATATTTATAATAATTATTATTATTTTTAACTATAAAAGGAATCAATATATAAGTTAAATATAGATACCTTTAAAAAAATCACTAACAACATTATTAGTCATAAATATTCACACCCACTTTATCATTATATTCTTAATCTACAAATAGGATTTGTTACAATAACATGGCCTATGAATACCACATGCCCTAAATGCTATAACTAATTTCATATGACACTCGTCCATACGTTTTTTTTTTTATAAATTAAATAATTTAATTAAGGGGGTTAAAAGGAAATAACTACTTCGGAGATACATTTCAACCTTTTCTTTTTGTATGCTACAAAGAATATTCTAGAATATTTTATAAAGGTCAAATCCTTACCATCCATCTAATAATTAGTGATAGTTAAATTAAAATTTTGGTAGCGCTATTCCAAACTAGACAGGTATGTGATAACAAAAGAATAAAAAAACAAATGTTTTATGAGTTCTTTAAATGTGGATATATGTGTCTAAAATGGTTTAAAGCTTCAACTAAATTTATAGGAAACATAAAGTTGATAGAAAACAAATTATATATTAAAGATTATTTGAGATTAAAGTGTTTGAAATTTTATTTTAAACAAATTGGAGACCAATCCAACATTGCTTTTAGTGTGTTCTAGAATTCATGTAGTACTTATATTATACGATATTAAATTTTAATATGATAATATATTAAATTCTATTTTAATTATTAATAAGTGCCAATTTTTAACTCTAATTTAATTTGTAGTAATAGTTATATGAATATATTTAATAGAATAATAAAAAGGTTAATATCCATAAATATTCAACTAGAAAATGAGAAACAAAACATACACAAAGACATAAACTTTGAACATCTTTGTAAATTTGGATTTCTTTTTAGGTTTTGATTGGAAAAATGATTAAAAATTGATGATATAGAGGGAAGGGATTGATTTTTAAGACTTTGATGTTTAGGTGGGTTCAACGACAAGCATACATGCATTGAAATTGTTGGAAAATTTGTCATTGATGGAAAGAAATGCGATTTGATGTATGCACAGTTGAAGTTGAAGTTAATGGCATGCTTATGTTGATGTAGGTGTTGATATTCCTATTATGTTTATGAAGTGTGCTGAGAAGAAATTATTTTACATAGATTGTGAAGAGGAAGAAGAAAATGAACAAGAATCTTCAAAATAAGAGGATATACACTAGGAACCAACCCTAGAAGAGGAAGAAATGAGTCTGAACATATCGTCTAATGCATTGGCAGGAATTACCACTCCTCAAACTCTCAAGATAGAAGGACATATCAAGAAGAAAAAGGTAATAGTGTTGATTGATTCAAGTAGTACCCATAATTTTATTCATTGTAAGGTAGTACTGCATTAATTGTTGTGATTGCATATGGTATGATGTTATTCAAGTAGTACTGCATTAATTGTTGTGATTGCATATGGTATGATGTTATGGTTTCCATGGTTTCTAATAAATGTTGCAAAGAGAAGGAATGTTTTTGAAGTGGTTGAGGAGGTTTACTTATTGTTGTGGAAGCAACATAAGAGGTTATTTACAAAAGTGACATGAAGAAGTTGAGATTCTAGGAAATGGAAAATGTTGATAATCTAGTGATGATGATAGTAGTATATTGCAGCCAAAGAGAAAAGGTTGCAGAAAAGGGCATTTTGTCGATCATAAGGTATGAATGCTCAATTTCTTGTGAGTCTTCAAGATGCTTGATGATTTGAGGTATGAATGCTCAGTTACATGGTCTTATATTGTCTCTGTAAAGTTACATGGTATTGGAATTATGTTGGTGTATATAATCATTACAGTTGGTTGAAAATAATATTTGGTGGAGAATTTATTTTATTTTAATATTCAAATTTTGAAAAGGTGTGAATCGAATAGGGAGAATGCAAAGAGGAAAGACTATTCACATCATATTATTATGTGGAATACTAATAGCTAGTAAAGATTTTTGATAAAATATGTGATTTTAGAATGCTAAAATGTTAAGAGTATGTGGGAGAGTTGAGTTGTTGTGAGAGCTTGTTCGTGAGTTACTTGAAACAAAGAGACATAGGTAGAAGAGTATATGTAAAGCAAATTTGAGGAGGAGAAGAGGCAAAGATGGAGATCGAGGTATGTTGAGCTAAGGAAAAGGTAAACCAACACATTGTTTCTTATATGTATTAGGGGTTCCCCATAATCATTCAAGACTGCGCTACTGCGACTTATGCTTTCACTTAGCCAACTCCCCGCCAACTGATTGGGGTTACCTATGCCCATTTTCAAAAGGGAATCAAAGCTCATGGCCACTGGGCTTTAGGATTGGTGCATCACTTAGTCCCAGACACCTATCCAATTCCTGAATTCATAGAGCTGTGTGCCAATATTTCTTGGAACTTATTGAAGTGAAAGTAGGAGCTTTCAAGAAAGTTGTAGCTTACATTGAAAATTGAGGTTGGATCCCCCTGTACATTGTATCTTGTAGAAAATAAATGTAATAGGGAGTAGGAGATTCCCAACAAGTTGTAGTTTTCAAAATAGAAGAGAGGTTGCAACCTCTAGAATCTTATGTAATAGAGGAAGTAGGAGCTTGTATTTTCATCAAAATAACAAAAAATTAATGGTTTATTCACTTTATGGGTTTCCACTTATATATGGTGTCTATATGTGTTGATTTTATGTTTTCATGGAATGTTATTTATATGTTAAATTTTCTTTTTATATGAAGTATTGTTTCTCATTGAACAACTTAGATAAATGTTAAAAAGAAAAGTAAACTACACATTTATTTCGATGAATGCATTAAACTGATTCACCCCCCTTGTAGTTTAGTTAAGTTTCCAACAATTAGTATTAGAGCAGGTTCCTTCCATGTCAACTTAACTGCTTTAAGGTATACTTGATTGAATATGGAGTATCAAAGTGTAATGTACTTAGTACTGCAAACTTTCAGGAATGAAAATAGAAAGTAAAATATGAATTGGTAGGTTATAAAACTAATGTATCGAAGTTGATATGTGAAGGGTACTGTAAATATTCCCCTCAACACAAGAACAAAGTGTAATTATTAGGAAAAATGTACAATTTACAAAAACCTTCACAATATGGACCTTGAGACAATAATAGATCTAAAATATGCTAAAGAAACATGGGATTGGTTGCAACTAATGCATGGAAGAGTTACTAGTAGTAGTAGTGTAGAAAAGGATAAGTAAAAGAGGATGAGTAAAAAATCCTCTTTCTTTATTTTCTCGCATTTGTGTGGATATAGACCTAAGAAAATACCTACCAAATCACATCCATCTGACTCATAAATATTTCAAGTGGAAACAATGGATAGAATTTGAAATTACTTCATTTACGTGTCATATATACCATTAGACATGTCATCTATGGAACTCATGCCCTTGAGTAAAAAAAGGACAAAGAAAATATTGCAAAGGCCAAAGGGTTGGCAATTTTTAGATCTGCCTTCTTCAGATGATGAAGATGAAGAAATAGATGAGAGTATTCAACAACTGGAAGCTCAAAATAAACAAGGCTCCCAAGTGGAGGAAGAAGAATAGAAGAAGAAGGATTCTTCTAAACATGTTGAAAATCCACCAATTTAGAAGTGATCTAAACTATGGGAAATCAACATGAGCAAAATGAAAATATCCAAGGAGAAGTAGGGATCATAGAAACATAGAAAAATAAGGTGATCATACCCTTTCAAAAGGAAGTAGGGGGCATAAAGTGAACTCATACATTTGAGAGTTTGGATTTAGATAAAGTGCTACACCATTTTTTGGTCATCTAACCTATTATCATTAGATGGACCCAAGTACATCATGTAAGACCAATTTTACCCTAAGTAAAATTGCTTTCACTATGTGAAATAACTTAATAAAACACATTTATTAGGTTGTTTATGGTCCAAACAGGAAACCCCAAAAGAAAATATTAAAAAAATCTATATTTGTTTGATTTTCCTCATGGAATAATTAATTAAACAATAATTTAATTATTATTTCGGGTCATATTTAACCCAAAATAAGGAAATTAATTAGATAAATCCTTATTTATCTTATTATTTTCTCGGAATAATTATTTAAATCTTATTTAAATAATATTCCTTCTTGAATATGACTCAATCATTTATAAATAATTAAATAAATAATTATTTATTTAATTATCATTCAACCACTTCTTTAAAATAATAAATAAATCATTTATTTATTTATTATTTACAAATAATTCCGTGACATATTTAACCCAAAACAAGGAAATTAATTAGATAAATCCTTATTTATCTTATTATTTTCTAGGAATAATTATTTAAATCTTATTTAAATAATATTCCTTGTTAAATATGACTAAATAATTTGTAAATAATTAAATAAATCATTATTTATTTAATTATCATCCAACCTGTTAGCACCCAATCTGAACCTCAGGTTGAAAAAGGAAAATTAGGGTAACAACTAAAACCACGCTCAGCCTTGTAGCTAGCCCTACAAGGATAGTAGAGGGCTCTCTCCGTAGATAAATATTCAATAAAATGGTAATGAACTGATTTTAGGCTATATATATAAACGGGAAAAGGGATTTTAATGAATTACTGAAATTTCAGGGGTGTATGGGGCAAAAGGACAGTATGAACTGAGGAATTTAAATCAGGATACAGGGTATTTCACGGGGGAAGATAGGCAGGAGATTTAGCAATCTAGTTTGAGATAAGATGGAGTGGAAGGACTGTTGAGAAGCTGAAAAGGGCATAATAAATGGATCCTTTTCAAACAGAAGAAATTACACAGAGTATGAATGATTCCCCAAGGCAGAGCATATAAAATGGATTCTACCTTTCTAACTTGAAAACATTCAACTATTAATGTTTATGAATGAATGGTGAAACATAACAATGTACATATGAACATAAAAGAGAGACATATGCTAAAACTCAAACCACATGAATCCCACAAATTAGAGCTGCATCACTTTATTAATTCCCTGCCAAACTGTACAAAGGAGCGCAGAGCTCACTGCCACACTATTCCCCTCTTCTGAGTTTTCAGCGCTCAGACTTTCAACCTCTTTTACAAATGATTGGAATTTTCCATAAATAGACATAATTTGTGGGAATATAGATCGATGGGAAGAGGAGGAATCATAACTGAAGATGGAAGACCAAGAGCTCGTAATATTTTCGTAAAGGAAGAGCTGCGTTACATTATTCCTCCTGAAATTTTCGGATATCCAATGCGGAGGCAAAACCTGTAGCGTGGATCCTTTAGAGTCATTGCTGAAGATGTGACTGTTACAATTTTATTTCTCGCCTCCTGACGTTTATATTTCCTTTAGTTCTTCATTCTCTAGTCTTTAATAGATTGCTGATAAAATGAATTTATGCTTTTTCATGAAGGGAAAATGCGTTTAAATAGGAAAAGGGAAGGGAAATGGAGGCGGGACCCATATGGAAATCGCAATCGCAAATTAGGCGGAAGAGGGATATACAGTGGAGAAATGAAATCGTAATCGAGATCGGAGGAGAGCAGAGAGATATATACAACAAACAGTAATCGGAATCGGAACCGGAGTGGGGCAGGCGGAGTGATATATATATGAAACACCGATGCGATCAGCCCGATTGAGTTGGAGCCGTTGGATCAGCGGGGAGGAATCAACGGTGGAGAGATCGATTGGATTTTTCAATTGGTGGGTTTAAATCGGGGGGGGGGGGGACTTGCGATTGAGCGATTAAATGTGGACCGTCTGATCAGAGGAGGAAGATCAACGACAGATGTGTAATCGGGAGTATGTCAATCGGAGGGTGTCAATCGGAGGGGGACTTATGGAAGCACCGATTGCGATGGTGAGATTGGATGTGGGTCGTCCGATTGGACTGGGAGATCAATGGCTGAGGGATAATCGGAAGGGATTAATCGGAGGAGTGGATTGGGAGATCGGAGGAGAACTTGCGATTGGAATGCCCAATTGGTGGAGGACCGTCGGATCGGAGGGGTAAGATCAATGGTTGTGGGTTAATCGGGGGTGATGCGATCGGAGGGATCGGGGCAGGACCTGCGATTGTGATGATCGGAGTTCTGTGCAATCAATCGCATCGCAAGTGTTTGCGATGAAATGATCGGAGCTCTTCATATAGATGTTGCGATCGAAACAGTTTTGCGATTGCGATTTATAAATAAAAATTTAAACTTTATATTATAAAGTTTTGACTATATGCGTGGTGGGGAAGTGGTTTATACAGCGGGACTTTATAATATAAAGTTTTTATTATAAAGTTCTAAGGCATGGAGGGGAAGTGGTTAGGTAAATCGCATTTTGTTTTAAGTAATTTATAATGCGAGTTTGTGATCGGAAAGGGGAAAAAAGAAAAGGGTAAATGGGAAATAGGGAGGGGGCTTAGGGAATAGAGGGCCTTTACTTCAATTAAGCATAAAATTCAATCCAAAAGTCAGTTTTGAGAGTGTAGTATACCGTTGGAAAGCTCTTTTTGGGCTTTTTCTGATGAATCTTCTTTGAAGGTGCTCTGGCACTGAACATGCTACGAAAAACTTCTCTGAAGGCAGGGACATCACTTTGTGGAGATAACAACTTCTGAATTGTGACTGAAAGGAAAAGTATTATGTTTTCACCTCAAAACATGGTTTTGAGGTGAAAATTACATCAAACTGAACAAATGATATCTCTGATCCTCCTGGTGCTATAATTTTGAGTTTTATTGACTTCCTCATGACTTTTCTGATCTTTATTGACACTTGACTCATTAATTTTACCATGGTGAGACTTTAGAGACTAAAGAGACCCATCCTATGACCTAATGATATGATTTAGAGACTGAAAGTGACTAATGAGTGAAGACCATAGGGAGGAAAATCAGCAAGTACCTCATGAGGGAAAACTGATAAAAATTACTACCATCGATGAATCCATGACCTAGCGGAATGGTGAAATTTATTCGGTATGAGACACCTAATATGCAAATACAAAGAGCATTGATCACTGATGGAAGTATCACTAGACTGGCGCTAACATTGGCTCCAATGGGGATGGTAGCTCCTTGGAGGTGCCAAGAACACCGAAGACCAAGTAGCCTTATCCATTGGGCATGGAGTCAAAAATACTGAAGGACTGAAACAATGCAGACTGACACTGACTCAAGACTAAGACTGAAAAACTGAAATAAAGCCAAACCATACACAAATCATCCAAGTCTTATAGCTTTCACCTTGGGCCCCAAACTTCAATGACTGTGTATTCTGAACTCTAATAAACATAACATGGTATATACAATGATTATGACATAGATTCTGATCCTTTGTTTTCAACAATGGTAGTGCTTCAAAAGCCTACCATTTACTGCTCCTCCAGAGCAATCTTGGCCATCTATTTCTGAAAGTAAGAAGGCATTCTGTCCTCTGTACGCTGAGATACTGTATGGTCCTTTCCATAGATTGTCGAATTTACCATGCTTTCCTTTGTATTCATTCCTGGCATCCCATTTCAACATTATATCATCCAGCTGGAACTTCTTTGCTTTTGTCTTCTTGTCATAGATATTTTTAATTTTCTCCTGCAACTGAATAACGTTCTGTGACACTTCCTCTCTTTTTTGCTGAAGGTGGATCATTTGATTGATCCTTCGCTGATTGTCACCGTCCTCACTACCAACTTCTTGCAATAATCTCATAACTGGGACTGTAAGGGATGTAGGAAAGACAACATCAGTACCATAAACTAGCTCAAATGGTGACATACCTATTGATCTTTTACTGCTAACTCTGTCTGCCCACAGTGCGTTGATGAGTTTTCGGTGCCAATTTCTTTTGTTTGCTTCCAGCATTTTCTTAATTATATTCACCAATGATTTGTTATATGACTCAGCCAGGCCGTTTCCTTGTGGATAATAAGATATCGAATGGCCCAGCGCGATGTTGTATTTGTCACAAAATTAGATCATTTTCTTGGATTTAAACGCTGCTGCATTGTCTGTCACGATTTTGCAGGGGCAGCCAAAACGAGATAGAATATTCGTTTCCAAGAATTGAATGATTACTGCGTCTGTTGCTTGCCTGGCTGGGATGGCCTCGATCCATTTAGTAAAGTAATCTGTCCCTGTCAATATCCATTGGTGTTGTGCTGAGGATGCGGGATGAATCTCTCCTATAAAATAGAGCCCCCACTGCCGAAAGGGTGCGTTCACTGAAACTAGTTTCAAAGGAAGTGGAAGAAATTTCTTCTTCCCTTGGAAGATTTGGCATTCATGACATTTCATCACTGTCTTATATAAATCAGAAAATAATGTGGGCCAATAATATCCTGCTCTCAATATCTTGTTAGCTGTAGTCTTCCAAAACAAATGACCGCCGTAGTCGCCTTTATGAAACTCGTGCATTACCTTCTGCGCTTCTTCTTCAACCAAACAATTGAGCAGAACGCATCCCAGATCTTTCCAATACAGAGCGCTGTCTAAAATGCAGTATTTTGCAGATTTTAGCTTCAGAGATCTACCTTTACTCTTGGACATGCCCATAGGAGGTGACAAATGCTGAAGGACATAGACGATGTCTGAATACCATGGGGACTGCAGAAAAATATCTGAAATAGGAACCAGCAAACCTTCATCTTCATCTTCTACCACTGCTGTTATGAGGTTTATATCTAAAGCACACAGAAAAGAATGACATAACATTTAATTTATCATTTTGGTGAAAGAAATTTCTTATGCATTTAATTCCATTGTCAACTCCATTAACTCCTCAACGGCTATGCCAGCTATCCCTTATCGTTTCGGTTTTAACACATTAATTTTTCGTACTGATAATCACATGGGCTCATTTATGTTGAGGACAGTTGTATGGTACATGGATTTTGAAGCTCATGGTTCAGATCTAATTGTATTCCCTCCAATTCTAAATGACGAGGGTCAGGGTTTATGGGTTTACCTTGGTCAATTTCATTTGTGAAATTTTGGTATCCAAGACTATTCTCTCGGTGGTTCATCGTTTCTCTAGTTTTCCATGAGGAGAACTCATTAGAGCCCAAGGAATTGGGCTACTTCGTACTGCATCTATGCTCAGGGTATACTCGGGTAAGATCTGGTATTTTTATTTTTTGGTTTCATTTCAACATTACATGACTTAGAATATCCCTACTATCAACACGATTTACATAATTAGTTTATATTGTTATTCCTTTTTGTTACAAAACGATGTTTCCACCCTATTTAGATTTATACACTAATTTCGTTAATACTTTGATACAGGTTCGGGCATCCTTTCCTTTATCACGTGATTTCTGGTGTTGATCAATTAATTTATTGTTGTAAAACAAAGGTAATAGACCTCTGTTCTTCAAATGCATTCTATCAATTTATTTCGGTAATTTGAACGAATTATGTATTTCAATTTCTACATGAGAAATCTCGTTTTGTTGTAGTTTTAACTTTTAAATCTCTATTCTCTGGCCAATACGTTCCACTGCATCATTTGGCTTTAAATGTAATTTTTATATAGCTTGTGTATTTAACTCACTCTGCTCGTATAATGAGTTGCATTTCTTTATGTAGGTTTTGAACTTTTCTTTACCTCTCCACAGAAATGGTTGGTATCGCTCATCCATTCTTCCACGGCTAGCTACACGTAAGCATCTCTGTTTCTAAGAACTACCTTATATGTCCCGATTTTGACATTGTAATCTTCCATATCTCATAATTAAATTCTCACTTAGTTATCTTACATATTCTTCATAACTATTTGAACCAAATTATATTTGTTCAAGGACACTACATGATGTTGTACTTATGGTAGAATTCTCGATTTCATTTTTAAAGATATTTTCTCAAATCTAATGATCTCAACACAGAGATATGGTTACGTTCTGGTCTTAAGAGAATCCGAATTGTACTGTGAGTGCTTATATTCAATTTCCATTTATTCTTAAATTCTCCTTCTGTAATTAGTTAATGTTTTCCCAATTAAATTAATTTCTGAATTGGACGCATCATTTTCCACTTCTCTGGCTAATCTATTCAGCAATTTATACCACATCTCTACCTTAGAGATTATCGTTTTGTTCATCCCTATTACAGGGTTTAAATTTTTTGATAGTCAATTTATCGTTCCAGAAATTAAAATTATTATAATTATCTCGTTATGCATTTAATTTCTCGTTACCCTAACAGAGAGGGTTTACAACGTTAACTTAGTATGTTTTCAAATTGAATAAACAATGTTTTTGTAATCTTATTTTTCCCTTAATTTTAGTATTCCAAATTATTGGAAATGGTTCTACCACTACCATGTTTACCTTCTCTGTCTTTTATATACATGATACCACAATTTATGTACAGAACAGGGAGATAACAATTTGTGATTTAAATTTTATTTTGACTTCACATAGTTCACAATTTCCTTGTTTCTATTGATATGGTAAGACTCTATCATTTTCTGGGTTTAATATTTTATAATTGTATACAATATCGAGAGTGTAACTCAAATTTGGATTTCTCATAATAAAATAGAATCTGAATTGAAATGTCACTTTTATATTGTTCTCAGAATAATTTGTGCTTTTCTAATACAGGGAAAAACTCCTTTTCCAGATTTATCAATTTTTCGCAATGTACTCATATGCCATATAATATTTTTCAATCTTCAACATAGGTGACTATTATTAAATTCTGTAATTAAATTACAGTTCTCACTATGTAATTTAATTAATTACAAAAGTCCCACTTCTTTTATTTCTATTATTTTCTGAAAGTAATAATTTTCTATTTACTTGTACAGGAAGAATTCCAATCCTTCTGTTCCTTAAATAGGTACAATTTGAACTATTGCCTATTATAAAAATTATATATCTTTTTCATATTTATTTTTTTATGCTTGGTTCTAATATAACACAGTTATATGTGTTTACATACACATAATTCTATTTCCGAGAATTCTCTCACATTTGCTTCACATTTCTATGAGAAGTTTTGACGACATGTTTCGTCTGTCTCCAGGTCGATCATCCCAAGGTACATATTTCAGCCATCTCACTCTAATTATATTTATCAATATAAACTATAGATACTGTAATTAATTTTAGTAAAGGGATGACTTTTAGTCAATATGAAATGGACTGTTGTAACTGATATTTTAATTATAGTATGATTTTCTATTCACCTCTATCACAGGAGTTTCCCATACTCAGAATAGTTATATAAATGTGTTATGTTTACTTTTTAATACACATATGCATCTATCCGTATGAATGTTCCTAAAATAAGAAATTATATGTTTAAATTCGAAGTATGTTAGTTGTACAGATTTATATTTTCATGATGTAATTGTAGTTATTCACTAAACTATATACATATATGCTTCCAATATCAGTTTACAGAAATAAAATATGTATTTTAATATCCATCTCTATTTTTCTCTTAGTACAACTATAATTATATTTGATATAAATGTATTATTTGTATGTGAAATAAAAGATTTAATATAGACCTAACAGCATATTTAGACCCTTCTCTTTGGATTTAGAGATTCTGTGTGTTGGTGAGTGGTTTATTCCACTCTATGTAACTATACAGAGTAATTATCTATACCAGCTATAGTTAAACTTTTGTTAAATACTATGATAATTTCTTTCTAAGAACACAACAAACTATTAAAAGGATTTATAATTATAGATACAATTTTGTCAACTGAAACTCATAACTTAATCGTATCTCACTACAACAGAATATCATAATTAAAATATAAATCATAAGACAATATTTAACAAAATGTGCATACCAAATCTTGGTGAAGACTATTTCCCACCCAACCTTGAGCTTAATCCATAGCTCCACCCGAGTAGAGACCAATTCCTCCAAAGTGTTGACAACATCTTGTCTCACTATGAATGGCTTATTGAATCTTTCTTTCCCTTAGCATGTTTCCATAACTGCATCTAGTTAATTTAGGATGTTGTTTTCCTTTAGCCTATGCTTTACTTTTGTTTTTTTTCTACAAATGCTCTTTAAAACTAGCTTTTTCCTCTTTCTAGTTTTATTTCACCTCTTCTCAGTAATTTTCCACTTTAGTGGGGTATCTATTAGATTCTTATCTCCCATCTAATATTTTTATTTTATTTTATTTTTTCTCCAAGCATTTTTGGAGATTTTTGGAAATTCTTTGGATTTTATTCCATCCTCATGGATTTGAAATGCTAGTCTCCAATTTACTCTAGTCTTTGCACAATAATTAAATTCCAAATTTATTTAATTCAAAAATAATATGTCCACATATAGTTTTTCTTTAGGTCCACTTAGCCTTTAGGATTCTCAACTGTCTAAATAAAAGAAGAAAAATATGGATATTACAATTGGCTACGTGGTAGATATTGTTACATTTATAACACCTTGCGTGCCAAAGAAATGAAGGAAAATTCTTGTGTTTTCTTGTGCTATTTCTACTTTTGTTTTCATAATGTTTGCAATCATAAACTTTATGTCCAAATTCATTGCATGAGAAGCAATAGAAATAGAAGTAATTTGTGTGCTTGATGATTGATGGTCCTCTTATAGGTAGATGTCTACTTTGATTTCTTGATTAATGTAGCTTCCTTGTCTAATGCATATTTTGTTTATAATATTTGGTTCAAATTCTCCTACATTCAACTACTATATGCCGAATTTTATGGAAACGGAAGCATGTGACATTATTCCTCCTTTGAATTCCTCTTTTCTTCTTAACCTCATCTCTAGAAGAAAATTTTCTTTTCTTCAACTCATTCTTTTGTTCATGATTTTGTTGCAATTTCTTTCTTGTTTCCTTACTGACCATGTTGTTGGTACCTTCTTATACAAACTCTTTTAAATCTTCCTTATTATCTTAAGTGGTTACATTTGAGATATTGTGTTTTTCCAACTTTTTCTTCATAAATACAACCTCCTCTTCTAGATTTCTATACAATCTATTCTTGTCATTTAACTCACTTCTTGGAGAAACAATCTCAACTTCTAATTCTTCACATTGTTCTTCTCTCTCCTTCAATTGGATTCTCTTCACTTCTTAAATTCTTCTAGCTTCTTCCAATTGTGTCCCCGGGCTAATAATTTCATCCTTGTGCTCGTGCTCTCTTTCATCACATATTTGTAACATCTTCTTTTAGTTACTATTTTCAATTTCCAGTATGTCTATTTCAATCAAAGATGACTCTAAATTAACTTGGCTTTCATATTTCGTTTCCTCATGATAACATAGTACATTCAAACTATCTAAAAATGTATCATTAGACTAAACACTCTCCCTTTGAGAGGCCTTTTTCTTTTTCTTTTTCGAAGGAAAATCATAATTTTATTCAACCTGAAAACCAACGAAAAAAATTACATTTTGCAGATGCCCTAAAGCATTCAATCATATTATCCCTTCTGGAAATGCACAAAAATAGAAAAAAAAGGTACATAAAATTGTCGAGGCTAAGTGTGATAATAATTAGTTATTTCCCCTTTTTTCCTTTCTTTTTTTCCACCTTTCTCTAAACCCCTTGATTGGAAGCTACTGATACTATTTTCAGTTGGCTTCCTTCCACCTTGGGGGGGAATTATTTGTGTGAATACAAACTCTCAATTATATGGGTTCACTTTGTGCCCCCTATTTCCTTTTCAAATGGTGTGACCACCTTCTTTTTCTCTAATTCTCCTTGGATTTTGTGATTTTTCTCATGCTAATTTCTCAAAGTTTAGATCAATAATAAATAGGTGGATTTTCAACATGTTTAGAATAATCCTCTTGCTTCTATTATCCCTCCTCCACTTGGGAGCCTCATTGGTTTTGTGCTTCTATTTTATGAAGACTCTCATCTATTTATTCATCTTCATCATCTGAAGAAGGCAGATTTGAGTTTCCAACCCTTTGACCTTTGTAATATTTTCTTTTTCCCTTTTTTACTTGAGGGCATGAGTTCTACAAATGTCTCCTTTGATGGCACACGTTACACTTAAATGAAGTATTTTCAAAGTCGAACCATTTTGTCCACTTGAAATATTTATGAGTGAGATGGATGTGATTTGGTAGGATTTTTCTTAGTTCTATATCCACAAAAATGTGATAAAATGAAGAACATGGCCTTTTTCTTATCCTTTTCTACATTGTTGCTACTAGTGCCTCCTCCATGCTTTAGTTGCAACCAATCCCATATATTTTTAGCATATTTTAGATCTATTATTGTCTCAAGATCCACATATTGAAGGTTGTTGTAAATTGTACATTTTCCTAAGAATTCCACTTTTGTTCTTGTGTTGAGGGGGAATATTTACAGTACCCTTCACATATTATCTTTGATACATTAGGTCCATAACCTAACAGTTCATATTTTACTTTATATTTCCATTCCTAAAATTTTGCAGTACTAAGCACATTACACTTTGATAATCCACACTTTGATAATCCATATTCAATCAAGTAAACCTTCAAGGAGTTAAGTTGACACGGAAGAAACTTGCTGTGATACTAATTGTTGGAAAATTATCTAAACTACAAGGGGGGTGAATCAGTTTAGTGCATTCACAACAATCAATGTTTAGTTTAATTTTATTTTTAACATTTATGTGAGTTGTTCCAATGAGTAACAATACTTCATATAAAAATAAAATTTAACATATAAATAACATTCCATGAAATATAAGTGGAAGCCCATAAAAGGAAAAACCATGATTTTTTGGTTATTTTGATACAAAGACAAGCTCCTACTTTCTCTATTACAAAAGCTTCTGGAGGTTATAAACTCTCTTCCATTTTGAAATATCCTTCTGGAGGTTCCAACTTATTGGGAATATCCTACTCACTCTTAAATTTATTTTCTACAAGATACAACCTACATGAGGATCCTACCTCAATTTTGTATGTAAGCTACAACTTGCTTGGAAGATTCTACTTTCACTTCAATAAGTTCCAAGCAATTATTTTTTAGACTAAAACCTCAAAGGAGACTAAAATCCATTGGTACATACAAGAAAAAATGTTGGTTTACCTTGTCCTTAACCCAACATACCTCCACCTTTGTCTCTGCCTCCTCACTTCCTCAAATCTGCTTCACGTCTACTCTTCTACCTATGTCTCCTTGTTCCAAGTTACTCAAGAGAAAGCTCTCACAACCACTCAACTCTCCCACATACTCTCTAACATTTTAGGGTTCTAAAATCATATATTTTATAAAACGTATTTACTAGCTATTAGTATTCCACATAAGAATATGATATGAATAGTCTTTCCTATTTTCATTCTCCCTATTCATTTAACACATTTTAAATTTTGAATATTAAAATAAAATAAATTCTCCACCAAATATTATTTTCAGCCATGTGTAATGATTAAATACACCAAAATAATTCCAATTTCATGTAACTGTATAGGGATAATATAAGACCATGTAACTGACCATTCATACCTCCAATCATCAACCATCTAGAAGACTCACAAGCAATTGAAAATTCATACTTTATGATAAAAAAGTGCCTTTGTTCTGCAACATTATTTTCCATTGCCTTGCATCACAACTTCTTCATGTCACTTTTCTAACTAACCTTTTATCTTGCTTCAACAAAAATAATAAAACATTCTCAAATACTTCAATAATATTCATTTCCTTTGCAACATACATCAACAACCATGGAAATCATAGCATCATACCATATGCAACCACAACATAAAAATAATAGGCATAACAACACCTACATCAACACAAACATGACATTGACTTCAAGTGCAATTTTGCATACATCAACTTACATTGATTGCCATGAATGACAACTTTGCCAACAATTTTAATGCATGTATGCTTGTCTTTGAACCCACCTAAACATCAAAGTCTAATAAATCAATCCATTACCTCTAAATCATCATTTTTAATCATTTTTCCATTCAAAACCTTAAAAAAAAATCCAAATTTAAAAAAAAAATCAAAGTTTGTCTTTGTGTATGTTTTGTTTCTCATTTTCTAGTTGAAAATTTATGGATATTAAACTTTTATTATTCTATTAAATATATACATATAACTATACTACAAATTAAATTAGAGTTCAAAATTGACACTTATTAATAATGAAAATAGAATTTAATATATTATCATATTAAAATTTAATATATTATAATATAACTACCACATGAATTCTAGAACATACTAAAAGAAATATTGGATTGGTCTCCAATTTGTTTAAAATAAAATTTCAAACATTTTAATCTAAAATAATTTTTAATATATAACATTTTTTCTATCAACTTTATGTTTCCTATAAATTTAGGTGAAGCTTTTAACCATTTTAGACACATGTATCCATATTTAAAGAACTCATAAAACATTAGGATCAACTACATAAGCCCACATTATTACCAATGGATGCAACCTAATCTCTTCTAAGAGCTTGGGGAATCTCCTCAAAGCCCTTGGGGTTAGGACCCCAAGATAAGCCCTTCCTAATCTCCTCAAAATCCTTGAAGTTAAACCCCACAAAATAAGCCCTAATTATAATGGATGTAGGGGCCACTCAAACCACACTGAAAAAAAATGTTATTTTAAATTATTATAAGTAAATTTAATTGGTAACAAAATAAATATAAACAAATTCAATTGCAAAAAAAATAAATATAAATAAATTTAATTGGCATTAGGGGAATTTTGAGGTCTAAAATTGAATCTCTTAATGAATTTATAAAATAAAAGTGGAAATAATAAAATAAGATTACATTACATCATCAAAATTTTACAGGGAAAAAAGAAAACTATTTTTTTCAACTCGTATTTTCAACTTATCTTCCTATGGTTTTACTCAAATTTCATGCGTAGACACTAGTTGGATGAATATGAGTACCCATGTTGCATACTTTTGACTCATCATCCAAGGAGTACCCATGTTGCATACTCTTGATGGACGTTGCTTCTAGAAAAATGATAAATTCATGAAAAACTTGATTGCAATTATTTTTCATTTTTCATGTAGTTTGGTCCTTTGAAAGTATGCAACATGGTTACTCCTTGGATGAGAAATTAAATTTTACATCCAATGATTATTCACACTCGAAATTTGAGTAAAACCTTAGAGAGATAAGTTCAAAATACCATTGAAAATTTACTTTTATTATTTTATTAGTTTTTAATCTTTTCACATTTTTACTCCAAAAGTGGTAAATCTTCCCATCATTGACATCATCATCTTGAAGCTTATTGGTTCTTATAAAGTATATTTTGGTTATAATCTTTTTACTTTTTTATTCCAAAAGTGGTGAATAATCTCCTATCGTTGACATGATGATCTTGAATCTTATTGGTTCTTATAAAGTTTATTTTAGTTGCACATTTTTACACTTTAAAATTCCCCTCATGCAATATTTTTCATTTTAATATTAAAATAAATTTAGTTTAAAACTTAAATGTAAATATATATAAAACTAATATTATAAATTCTTAGCATCATCTATGAAGCTAACCTACTATTAATTAACTATAAATTCCTCTAAATTAAATAATAATAGTACATTTACACCCAATTAAAAATTTAATATATAATTAAATAATATTTAAGATGTATATAAATATTTATAGAGAGAGAAAGTGAGCATTTTATATAGTTCATTCTAATGGTTTTGTGTTTAATTTTAAATTGTGATCAACTCTTAGGCTATAAAAGTGATTTAACCAAGTTTTTCTTGGGTTTGTTTTCATTTTCCATTAATAATTTAAATTGTTTTAAAATTAAAATTATAAAATCTGGACAAAATTCTGGTTAAAACTGGCTCTTTAAAGATAATTAGAATGAAAATTTAACCCAAAACTACCGTAAGTAGATGCTTTCGAGAAAGACCCATGGTAAAATTATGGCTTGATATGTGACCCTCGGCATTTTAACTAACTCCAACTTTTATAAATATCTCAATGTTTATTCTTGCTTTCAATACTTCATTAAGATTCAGAGACTTAATTGATTGTCCGAGTGGAGGAATATTGTTTTTGCATGATGGATAGATCATTATTTTCCAGAGGACTTATGACAGAACGGGTTATCTGTTGATATACGGATCTACCAGTTTTAGGTAAATAATCTACCTTGTGTTTACTAGGATACTTTCTCTCCTGCCGGACTAGGGTTTTGCAGAATTGTACCTCTCCAGCCGGATTAGGGTTTTGCAGGATTTCACGGTAAGTTCTGAGAACCAGATCTTAATCATTTTCATTGCTAGTGAGTTAGTTCCATCTAATTATTTGGATTGAATAAGAAAAAGCCTTGTGAGCTTGACAAGAAATTTGTTGCACTGTATATAGAGAAGAAGAAAATGGAGATGATAGATGAGAAATACATGGACATGATCGCTCGCGAGTTTGCATATGACCCTGTTAGGTTACCAATTGAGCAGGACCCCACACAAGCTCTCTACAATAGAAAAACTTTGGAGAACATATGGGAAACTAAACATGAAGCACGAAACCCATATACTAGACAATGGTTCGACATGAAGAGTGCCATTCCTCAAACAGAATTAAGGCGAGAAATGGAGCACTATATCGAGCTTCACAAAGTTCCCAGCGATGATGGTGAGTTAGATGTAATTTCTGAGTATACTGGGATTCTAGATAAGGATACGATGAAGCAACATTTGAAAATCCTGGCTGATTATATATCAGAAAAAGCGATGAGAGAAAAACAGTACTGGGTTATGATATGGAAGAAAATTAATCTGTTGCGGTTGTATTGCCAGTTTCATGATAACAATATACAAACATTCAGATCTCTACATGGATTCAGATATTTCAACAAACTTATCTCCCAAATGTCTCAAAGCCATTCAGCAGCAAAGGAGATCAAAAAATTAGGAGTCTTGGATGTCTGTAAGGAACTGACAAGGTTGATTGATGTGATTGGCCTGAGATTATCCGATATGGTGCCAGAATGTTCAAGTATGGGTGATGGACCGAGTATAGGGTTAATATGCATGTTGCGATATACTTATAATATCAGTGGGGGATTTCTGAAAATGCAGTCTATTGTGTTGCGAATTCTCTCAAAAACTTTTGATCAGATGTCTCTGATTTATAACATGGGAAGCGATGTTTGTCATGACTTAGCACGCGAGGGATTGAATGTTGCCTGTATTCAATTATCTCGTGTGCATGCAGAAGATATCAGCAGCGAAGACTTGAATCATGGGATTGGAATTCTGCGAAAATCCTGGCTATTAACATTGGAGATAACTCACTTTGACAGATGCCTGAAAGTGCTGGCTTATGCTCTAATTATCTGCATTGCTCGAGAAATTCCACCGAGATCACATGAGATCAGTGGTTTTGTAGAGGGTCTAGCTCTTGAAATCCATGCTCAGGCGCAGCATAATTCCGAGGCCCTAGAAAAGGGTCTTTGGATGATCCACGATATTCTCGTGGAAGGAGGCCCATTAGCTCAAACTTTCCAAGATTCCAGAGGTTCCATTATAGTAGCAGAGATTGTTGGTATGTTTAAACGCTTCACGGAGGTTCAAAATGAGGCTAAGCAATGCCAAGTGATTTGTCCCAAAGGATGCAGGACATTTGAGTGCATTCACATGAGAATTGCAGAACTTGGGTTAGGCATCAGTGCAGCAATTTCCAAAGGAGGACTACAAAAATTTGATACTGAAGTTATGCAGGAATTCTTGAGAACCTGTCGTGAGCGAGCACCATTAGCAGCTGAAGTGAAGATTAGTCCCTCTACTAGTACCTAAATTAGTGCAGAGAATTATATGTTTGGTTTTGCACGTGAGTTACATTAGATATACGTTCGTTTGAATGTGGAAACAACTCGAAAAACATTGGTGCAGTTGACAGTATCGTTATATTTCATATGCATGTATAAACATTTTGTTTCGCAAGTTTGAAAGCTGCCCATGCATATTCGTAGTCCATTTTTTTCGTTTTGTTGCTGTACGCTGAGAACAATGCTCTTGAAAGTAGTGTGCCTTCCTGCAATATATGTCTGGTTTGTGGTCATATATATATATATGCCTACGCATTTTTTTTCGTTTTGTTGCTGTACTCTGAGAACAGTGCTCTTAAATTAGTGTGCCTTCCTGCAATGTAAGTCGGGTTTGTGTTATATATATATATATATATATATATCCGAGTTAGCCTTCCGGACTATTTTCTGGAATGAATAAGTTTTTTTTTCAGAAAAAAAAAGCTCTTGTTTTATATATTAAAAAAGAAAGTTAAATTACATGGTTCTAAGACATTTTTGTTCATGTAGTTCCTCAAAAGGTATATAAAATGCTTATATATATATCTAATTTCAGCCACTAATATCTATCCTCCACTATTCTATCATGGGGACTGCATTAATAAAAAAATCAAAATTACAATTCCAGTAACAAAATTACAGCCATTACAGTGCTAAAACAGAATTATTAAGTGGTAGGGATGAAGCTAGTAGTTGTTCTGATGTCGTTGTTGTATTTGGTGAAATGTATATTCAGGGTTGTTCCAGTGACTCATTTTTTCAAAAGTAGGTCTTTGAGGTTGTTATGCTCCCTGTATATGTTTCAATGTGTAAGAAGGTTCCAGCCAGTAGGGGTGTACGTCTTTATCCAGTATGTCAGCAGTCAAGGGTGGAATCTGGTATGTATTTTGATCTAGTCAATGGTAACTTTAGAATCTCCATAAACCTGTAATTTCTGAAAATTAAGCCAACCATCAGAGAATAATAAACCTTATAATGCAATAATTTCATCAGTATTATTGGTGTTAATTTCAGCCCTATTATTGGTGTCATTGCCACCCTCCCACCACAAATGGTGATAGTTGCTAGTTGCATTGATAATAATGGCACCACAATCACATTGTGAAATGTGTGGACTTAATGTGTGGACTTACAATGTTTACGTTGGACTTACAATGTTTAGGTTGCTGTATGGTTGGACCTAATGGACTTACAATGTTTAGGCTCTTGTATGGTTGGACCTAATTATGAAAAATATGATATATTCCCCAAGACATATAATAAAGAAGGGCAAGGTGCCAAGGTCCTATTGTTGTTCTATGGAATATTTGAAGCTTTCTGCCAGTGTAGATTGTTTCCAATAGCAAGTAAATGTTTGTTGTCCTCTAAGTGTTGCAATGGATCCTCTGAGAGTTAAAGTCTCCAAGGTACGAATTTTATGGTGTAATGCCAGCCAACCAAAGAATTTTAGCTTTAGTCCGAAATTTAGTCTCCATGGTCTAGTGCTAGTGGACCAAGAAATGAATTTATACATGTCACTGACATAAATTTGGTTCTAATGTGCTTGACCATCCCATAGCTCAGCTTGTCCTTCCTCTTAATGTATTGGTTCCATTATGATTCCAATAAGTTTTATATGTGTTCAAAGAAGCCAACGATGAGTATTAGGAGGATAGTTTCTAGGAGAAGAAATGTGAGAAAAATTAGAAATACTTCTACCATGTAAATATTGAAAGAGAGAGGTACAGAAATGACAAAGGAGAAAAGAATACAAAAAACAATTTTTTGAAATCACACACACTCTAGATTTATTAATGTGAAATATATATACATGCAGTAGGAGAGTTATATCAGAAACTGAATAATTAGAAAATGTTTACTACCTAAATATTTGAACTAATTCTAAACTAAATATTTAACACTTCGGCTTAATTTCGAGGGTTATATTGTTTTATTCTTAACTTTTGACATTGAAATTCAAAATTAACTTTCCTAGGGGTTTGGTGAAGATATCCACTAAATGTTCCTTTGATTCACAAAATTTGAGAATAATATCACCATTTTTTATGAGATCACGAATGAAGTGAAAATGAGTGTCAATATGTTTGTTCTTTTGATGAAAGACATTGTTCTTCGACAAGGAAATAGCGGAAGTGTTGTCACAAAGGATTGAAATAGGTTCATTTTTTGAAATAGGTTCATTTTATGTATATATGAAGTGAGAGAGAAGTCTCTTTAGCCACACTGCTTAACATGATGCGGAATTTGCTGCAACGTACTCGGCCTCTGTTGAAGATAACGCAACTATGGGCTGCTTTTTGGATGACCACTAGATTAAGTTTCTGCCAAATAGAAAAGCATGGCTAGAACTGCTTTTTTGATCATCAATACAACCTGCATAATCACTACTTGTATAACCAACAAGCTTACTGTCTCTAGAGGCTACATACGATATACCATAAGTAGATGTACATGCAATGTATCTTAACACCATTTTTCCAGCTTTCCAATGACCTTCTTTAGGAGATTCCATAAACCTGAAAATATAACTAGTTGCAAATGCTATATCACGTCTAGTAGTATTAATATACATAATAATACCAGCAAGTTTCTTATACAAAGTCACATTAAAAATAGTACCCACATCATCTTTACTTAACTTTGTACCAAATTCAATAGGAGTATCCACCAATTTAAACCTTTCCATCTTAAAAAAATTCAAAATGTCAGTAGCATACTTCTGTTGACTCATAAACATACCATCGTGTGTTTGTTTCATTTCGATACCTAATAAGTATCTCACTAATCCAAGATCTGTCATTTCAAATTCATTTTTCATTGTAGCTTTAAATTCATCTAATTGCATGTTACGAGTATAAATTATGTCATCAACATAAATACACAGTATCAAAATATTACCTTGATGATCATTCTTGATATACAAAGTGGGCTCATGGTCGCTCCTTCTGAAACCATTATTCAGCAAGTAATGGTCTATTTGGATGTACCAAGCTCTTGGAGCTTGCTTCAAGCCATACAATGCTTTCTTCCACCTGTACACCTTATGTTTTTTATTTTTTATTTCAAAACCGGGTGGCTGATCAACATATACTTCTTCATTCAAAACACCATTCAAAAAAGCAAACTTTACATCCATTTGGTAAATAGGTCACTTGTTTTGTGCTATATTAGCTAATACAAACCTAACCGTATCAATTCTTGCTACAGGTGCAAATGTTTCACCATAATCTATGCCAGGTTGTTGAGAAAAACCTTTGGTAACTAATCTTGCTTTGTGCTTATCAACTTAACCTCTCTCATTTAACTTTGTTTTAAAAACCCATTTGACAACTATAGAAATTTTATCATCACGTAAATCAACCAAATCCCAAGTTTGATTTATTTCAATAGCATCAATTTCATTATTCATTTCATATACCCATTATTTGTCCTTTATAGCCTCTTCAAAACAAGTAGGTTGAAATGCAAGAAATGCAAAATTTATAGTATCATCAACATCGTCTTGTGCATAAATATCACTTAAGCTTGTCATTTTAGGATTATCATAATCAAACTCACTTAAATATGATGAACTGCTACTATTTGATGAACTACTACTCATTTTTTATTGAACCTGTAGTCTTGGAGTGCTTGTTGTAGGTGCTTGATGTTCGTCTAATAGAATAAAAGGATTAGGACAACTATTGTTCTCCATTTAATTCCAAGATTTGTCTTCTAGAACTTTCACATCTTGACTTATGACAAAATTATTAGTTATAGGATTAAACAATTTGTATGCTTTAGATTGATCACTATACCCTATAAAGATATACTTTTCGCTTCTATCATCAAGTTTTTTTCTCAATTTTTCTGGAACATGAGCGAAAGCAATGCAACCAAATGAGTGAAAGTGTGAAAAAATTACCTTTTTTCCACTCCATGCTTCTTCAGGTACAAAAATTTGAACACTGGAAGTTGGCAATCTATTCAAAATATATACTGAACATGCAACTACTTCAGCCCATAAATATTTAGACAAATTTCGTGTTTTGAGCAAACTTTGAGCCATATTCATAATTGTCTGATTTTTTCTTTCCGCAACTCCATTCTGTTGCGGAGTATAAATGGTTGTCATTTGTTTTTTAATTCCATGTTGTTTGAGAAAATCAATGAATTCGTTAGATTCATAATCACCTCCTTTATCAAACCTTGGAACTTTAATAAACTTGGAAAACGTTTCATATTTGTATTTGATGAAATACACCCAAATTTTCCTGCTGAAATCATCAATAAAAGTAAGAAAATAGAGACTTCCAGCAACTGATTTTTCTTGCATTGGACCACACAAATCTATATGCACTAACTCTAATTGTTCTTTGGCTCTATTAGAGGCTGAAGAAAAACTATCTCGCTTATGTTTACCCATTATACAACTTGTACATGAAGAGATATGATCACACAAAACAAGTAAACCTTTCACCATAGACTGTCTTTGCAACAAACTCATACTTTTGATAGGTAAATGACCATATCACAAATGTCATAGATCGGAGTCAAATGACATTGAAACGTTATGTACATACAACTTCTCACTTTTCAATTGTAATTGATACAACCTATTTTTTTGTCATAGGAATCTTTGCAACAAGACACTTGTGTTGATCAGAAATCGTGCAAGTAGTGTTTGAAAGCTAACATCATAACCATGTGCATATAATTTTCTAACGCTCAACAAATTATGCTTGAAATTGGGTACATAATAAATATCATAGATATTCTTCACAACATTTTTTTTGCTTAAGATAGGTACAACACCCTTTCCTAAAGCTTTAACCTGGAGATCATCACCCAAACCAATAGAGGAACTGAAAGATGTATCAAGATGTGAAAACAAATCACTATGACGAGTCATATGATTACTACATTCGTTTTCTACCAACCAAACATCTTTATTATTTACTTGCATAGTCACTTGGCATGCCAAAAATAAAGCATCTGATGTTTCACATTCAGTGTTTATGACATTGGCTTTGTTTTTACTTTAAAACATACTATAATTTTTTACATTCAAACATTCAAACTTATAATGGCCACATTTTTTACAATAGTGACATTGAATTCTTTATTTATCTATCCACCTATGACCATGATCAGTTTGAGACTGCTCTGAATATGTTTGAGTTACCTGTGATCTATCATTATACTCAGATTGACCTCTACCTTTTCCTCTCCTGCCACGAAATCTTGTGCCTCTACCTCTATCCATAAAAGCTTTAGATTTGAAATAATGCTCTAAAGTACTAACATCTAAATTAATTCTTTCTTCATGAGCCACCAGTTAATTCTTCCACAGATAATTTTGCTAATTCTCTTGACTCAAAAACAATAACTATCATGTCAAATTTTTTAGGCAAAAATCTAAGAATTTTTTCAACAATTCTTTGGTCTTCAAGTTCTTCACCATTCATTCGAAGCTCATTAAAAACACCCATAAATTTAGTCATGAACTAATCAACTCTTTCTGATTCAATAATTTTAAGTGTTTCAAATTATGTTCTAAGAGTCTATAATTTTACCATTTTTACTTTATCATTTCCTTGATAAGCAAAACCAATTTTCCAAAAGCACACACACTCTAGATTTATTAATGTGAAATATATATACATGTAGTCACACAGTTATGTGAGAAACTAAATCGAAAACTATTTACTAACTAAATATTTGAACTAATTCTAAAATAAATATTTAACAAGAAAGAGTGTGCATACCCTCAATTCCTTTGACAAATTAGTGTGCATACCCTCAATTCCTTTGACAAAATCTTGACCTATCATGTTATCTCATGAAATTCTTTATATGATGACAAAATATGAAGCATTAATGTAATGGTTATGTTAAATTTCCCAATATTTAAAGAACATCAACCATTTATGGATGTTTCACAATAATTTGTTAAATCTGGAGTTTATACCATGGTAAGCTATAATAAGAAAGGATAAAACATATTTCCAAGTTGAGTATAGTTTTCCAAATATTTAAAGAAAATCAACTATTTAGAGATGATTTAGAAATAGAAATTTCTAGAATACATTGAGTGGTTACAGTTATGGGTTTTGGGTTTTTATGGATGATTTTCAACTATTAATTTTTTAGATTTTTGTGAATAACTTTAGATCATTACATTATTAAGGTTTTATCTCAAGTTATCTTAATTATGGTAATCCTTATTGTTTTATCTCAATTTAAATTAACTATTATAATCCTTAAGTGGTTTCAAATTATCAAAAATATCACATTATATCATGTAGTTTTTGGTTGATCAATCTTTTCTTTCATTATAAGTGGTTTTGTCTTACCATTAACCTTCCATAACATCAAATGGTTTAGATTTTTTCTTTTTTTTTTCTAAATAATACTAATTTATATTAATGTAACATAAAAATACAAGGAGGCTCGGGCCTCTATAGTCCTAGCCTATTCCGAAGGCATAGTTCTCAAAAATAACAAAATTGGGACTGCCCACGAAGGGGAAACTAGTCCAAGAAGTAGTTTTATCACTGCCTACAGAGAGGAAACCAGCATTACACATGGAAAAATGATAATTGTTTACAAAACTCAAATAGAAATTGAAACCAGAAACCAAATAAATAGGCCCAAAAACCTTAGAACCAAAAACCATAATCTAGAAAGAACCTGAATGCTTAGGTGTCATTTGGAGAGGGAGGTGTCTCTTCCACAATTAGACACCTATACTCATCGGTGTCATCTGCTAGCTTTTTATGGGTGGCGTTATCTGTGTTCCAGTACTCCTTAGTGTCACGGGCTTTTCCAGGAGCATCTTTACTACTCTTCCAATCTTCACTGCTGCTCTCAGAGCCTTTACTTCGGTTGTTGGAAGCAGGGTCACACTTCTCAGCTGTAGAAGGAGCGCTTTGGTTGGAGAATTTATGCAATTTTCTGGGACGAAGGCTAGCCACACTAGTAGGTTCCTTTTTGAAGGATACGGTGATAGTTGCAATGACGCGCGAGTGGTCCAAGGTGCACAGAAAGTGAAATTAAGCAAAGTGGGTCAGTGGCAAAGAGGTAGTCGTTTCCAGCTGAGGCAGCGACGTGTTTATGGTTGTGGGAGGAGGATGCAAAGAAGAAGAGCGGGACCAGCCAGAAGTTCCAGCATAGCCACACCCACTTCGAGTGGCCAGATAGTGTCCATGACAATGCTCTAGAGAAGAGGGAGTAGTATCAGAGTGGGATGAGGGAGAGGAGTGAGCAGTCCGACCTCTGCTGCTGCCGCATCGAAAGCGCATGCGATGATGAAGACGGGGCATGGTGGAGCAGTGGGGAGAGTGAGAACTCTGAGCTGAAGTAGAAGCAGGATGAGGGACCGAAGGAGCCGAGGGTGCAGAATCTGGGGAAATTCTATCCGCAGGGGTGAAATTCAGACTGTAGAGAAGACTTTGCAAGAAATGCACACCAGGAATCACCTCAATGTAGCAGAGGAGACTGCAATGCCACCCTATAGGCGTTCAGGAGCTTAGCTCAGAGACTCCAGGGGGGCAATTGAAACTCAGCGGTAGAGGCGAAGGAGGAAGACGACCAGGCAAAAGAGGAAGACAACTAGGAAAAAGAGGAAGACAACCAGGCACATTCATTTTGAAGGACCAGCGATGGCATTGGCAAATGGGCTGAATTAAGTTGCAAATGTGGGAGTGGTTGGAGCAATTTAATGGCTGCCGCTGAGACCTGTCGGTGGCCATGTGGCTATGCCACTTGCCAACCCAAGAGCCGACCAACTGATCACCTTTTTTAATCACCCGCATCCGGGATCAAATGGCTTAGAACTACTCTTAACTATCATTTGATTTTGGTTGACCATAAATACTTTTTTGTCTTATGGGGTTATATTTGTCTCATTAATATTGGCTCAAGTACATTCAATTTCAACTTTCAATCTAGGCTTATACAACCATTTTACAAACATATTAAGGTTTTATTCCATATTAAGCATCTTCATGGATGTTACTTTTTTATTTTAGTCATTTATCTTTATTCTCTCACTTTTTTTTCATGTTTTTATCATTCATTTTCCCATGTCATTTTATTTGATATTGCACCATTCTCTCTATTATCACCTTCTTTCCTCTTCCTCCTTTGGTTGCATCATCTTTTTTCTTCATATTGATTATATTTTTTTCTATTATTTTTTTTTTTTTGTCATAGAGTGTTCTTTTTTCTCTCTTTATCAATTATCCTCTTGAAGAATTCTTCATCTAAACTTCCATAGAATTATTGCATAGTTTTTTTTGTTATTATATAGTGGATATATCCATCAAACAAAACACAATAATTTTCATTCACCTACAACTACATGCTTACAATAGTATGTTCCTTATGGGAATGACAAACCCAACAAGGCATCTATTACCTTGGAAAATAAATTGACACACCATTGTCATGATTAGAAATAACTCAACCTATAACTTGACGATTTTAGTGAATACTTGCAAAAACTAACATATTTGCTTCACGTTAATTTATTTTAATAAACTCTTAAAGTTTTTCATAAAGCTTTCAGTATATATTAATAGACTTCATCATGAATTTCTCCTTAAATAAAAAATGCTTGATTTTAGCTCAAACCTAAATTTGAATTTGACTCTGGACCAAATTGACTCAACTTATTACATGACTTTAACATAATTTTTTAAAGTGATGGGTAACATTGATCATACACACATATTCAAATAACAAATTACATATAAATGACTTTTCGATGGCTCTTGAAATTCAACTTTGCATATTCATATAACCAATTACATATAAATGACTTTTTCATGAATCTTGAAATTCGACTTCAACTTGGACTTCTACTTAACATAAAATTGGCTCCAAAATCCTAGAAAATAATGTGAAATAACTACATTACATAAACGATTATTTTAGACTTTTCCCAGAACTTTTCCAAAACGTAACTTCACAGCACTAGCAGCTGAGGTGAGAATTAGTTCCTGTAATCCTGCCTAAATTAGTGCATAAGATTGTCAATTTGGTTTTGCATGTTAGTTACATTATATAAACCTTTGTTTGAATTTGGAAACAACTGATAAAACACTAGTGCAGTTCACAGTATCTGTTAAAGAATGTAATCCCAACCACCTACTAGGTGTCGAAACCGTCAATCCAAGTGTCCAGTTCAGTTTCTAATTAGTCCAGTTTAGTCGAGTTTAACTCCAGTCATTTATTTCTGATGTTTCCAATGTAATCTTATTTAAGTAATTCACAATATTTTGAAGAGCAATCCTCTGCTCCACTTCTTTTCAGTTTTCAATTCTTGTAATGGTATCAGAGCTAGCTTGCATAAGCCTCCCCAGAGAGCAACAACAGAGCCAAGCTGGAGCAGTAGAGAGGAGAGGTGAGCCTGCATAAGACTCTTTGAGAGAGTAGCAGAAGTTTGAGGAAAGTTAAAGACGCCTCATGCGAAGAAGCAAAAAATAAAGAAAAATCCAGGCAAAGCCAGTGGAGGCACCAATGAAATGAATTGCAGAAAGGAAATTCGAGAAATAGAAAAGATGTTCAAGAATGTTGACACCTAATCCTATGGATGGGTGTGCATTTGTATTTTTGTATATTATTTAATATTAGGAAATAAGGAAGGCCAAGAGTCATTGGGATCTGAATCCCAATAGCCTCACCTCCCATCTATAAGAGCATGTACATTCTTCAGCTAATACACATTCTAGTTTTGAGGAGTTACCTCCTGGTTTGACATGGTATCAGAGCCAGCCCCACATTTGGCATTTCTGCCCTGTGGTGTAACTCCCTATCCTTTGCTCAGTCATATTTTTTAATAGTTTTTGCTGCTCATTAACTGCTAGGCTATTATTCTGCATTTTTTTTCCCTATTTAGCACTGACATTTGCAGCTCCAGCTCCTGCAGACTGCAGGCTCTGTCAATCTGCAAATTGCAGGCTCTGCCATTCCAGCAGTCCTGCAACTCTGTCTTCTGCAGATTCAAGTTCAAATTTTTTTTATGTAACGCCCTTTTGGGCCTCCTCATTCATCCCTACGCTCCATTCACTCACACCTCCCTCCTCCATTCTCCCTGCACCCTCACTCATCTCCCTCACTCTGCATACATCTCCATCCTTCAACTCTGCTCGACCTACCCATCTCCTCCCTACGCACTTTCATCTACGCCTTCCCTATATTCAATATTGCATTACAGCGCTCCCTCCATATAACACAGTCACGCCCCTGCAAAAGCATTCCACTGTCAAATGATGCGTTACATATTACAATACATCGTTGTGTTATTTGTCATATAAACGTTGTTCATTTCATATTACCGCGCTGTCCGTTGCATCATATATATACAGTGACATATTACCTCGACCTCTGTCCATTGTCAACACAGGTATACATTCCACGCATGCGCTATCTCCATTTGTTTTGAACGCTATTTGTCATACGCCTTCATATAATACAGTTTGTCATATAGCGTTGTGGTATTACATTTGTATACCACGCCCCTCCATAATATATCACGCCCCTTACCACGCACTGTTTACAATATACCACACTGTTTATCGAATACATATTCACTTTTTAATACAGCGTTCCAAACGCTACCTCCCATGACTGCTCAATCGCTGACATAGAATGCTGTCGACCATCAAATATATACAACTACGCCCTGACATAGAACGCTGCATTCAACGCTGCATTCACAACGTTGCCATGACTGTCACATAAGAGTGGAATTCTGTCCAACGCCTCCACCTTAATACAGCGCTGACCGCCCTCCCATATTCATTACGCCCTTTCAAATTTGTAATACCGCCTTACATACACGCTGTCAGTTATATAACGCTGTGTTTTATTTAAAACGATGTGTATTCCATTGTATATATTACAACAGTCCGCGTTGTGTTTTATATTTATCATGCCATTTTACAATACGCCCCATTAATACGTTGTCTCCATTTTTAATATGTTACATTGTTAATACTTTCCATTGTGTCCATTGTATATGTATTGACATGAAATATGCTGTGTTAAATGCAATACCACTCCTCGTGTAGAATATTTCCCATTCATAATTCCGTCCCATCCCTTCAGTCATATAATTCTGACCCCTCATCGCCCCCTCCCTTTCATAATTGCACCCCTCCCATTGTTTAATACCGCCATTTCACAATATCGCCCTTCCATTCCATATCATCTTTTCACATACAAATTTTTTCCCCAAACAAAAAAAAATACATTTTTTTTGTGCGGAATTCAGTTTTTAGCAAAGAGCTTGAGTTTTTTGAATCAGCTTTTTTAGCAAAGTGTTTTTGTCCTTTTAAAATTTAGCATATTTGCAGCAAAGAGTTTTTTCAATACATTTTCCAGCAAGATTTTTTTGTTTTCTCTCCTTCAAGAGAAATTTTCCAGCGGAGTTTTTTTTCTCTCCTCCTTCAAAAGAAGATGACAGTCCCTTCATCTTCTAAAGAGGCTGCCTACTTGGCACAGAGAGAAAAGAGACACACTTCAGGTCCATCCAGAGGAAGAGAAGGTAGAAGATGAAGAAGAAACTTCAGAGAAAAGGGGGGCAGACAATCTAAAGCTTAGCGGCAAACAAATCAAGACAGAGGTAAAATTGATGACAAAGACAAAGGTAAACCAGTTGAATCAGCTCATTCTGTTCTAGCACATTGTAACAATGGAGTAACTGAAAACCTATTTGATGTTTCATTTACTTCATGGAGAGATGATTGGTTGCTAGATTCAGGGGCAACATGTCACATGACATTTAGAAAAGATTTTTTTGAAGAATTCACTGACAAAGTTGATGGAGCAGTATATTTCACAGATAAATCCAAACTCAAGCCATCAGGGCTTGGCACAGTCAGGCTTAAACTACCTGGTCTTCCATATCATATCCTACATGAGGTTCTATACCTCCCTGAGTTGAAGAGAAACTTGTTGTCCCTGGTCGAAATCCGGCAGCAAGGACACTCAATTCACTTGTTTGATGGCAAGGCAGAGGTCAGAAAAGCATCAAATCACTCACTTGTCATGGAGGGAATAGAAGAAGGGAGACTCTTGAAGCTGAAAGGTTCATCTGCTCACGCTCAAAACTTTGCATTCAGTTCACATCATGATGAAGGTACATTCCCATCAAGTCTTTTATGGCATGCTAGATTTGGACACTTAAACTATGAAAGCCTTCGTTTGTTGAAGAAAAATGGTGTTAATGGACTGCCTACAATTCTTAGGAAACCTAAGGAATGTGATGCTTGTATTCTAGGAAAGCATAGCAAACAACCATTTCATGATTCACACTCCAGAGCACATAGAAAACTTGAGCTTGTTCATTCAGATTTATGTGGCCCTATGCCTGTTGCTTCTGCAAATGGAAACAAATAAATGATGACATTTATTGATGACTACACCAGAATGTGTTGGATTTACTTACTGAAGAATAAGTCTGATGCTTTTCAAAATTTCAAGAATTTTCATGCATGGATTGAAAATGATGCACAAACACATATTGGCTCTCTACGTACTGATAATGGAAAAGAATACACCTCAAATGAATTTGAAAATTATCTTCGTCAACATGGAATCAAACATCAAACAGCTGTGCCATATAATCCACAACAGAACGGTGTAGCTGAAAGAATGAACAGAACCATTTTAAATATGGTCCGCTCCATGTTATTTTTCAAGAATGTAAAATTGATGTTTTGGGCTGATGCTGTTCTATGTGCTGTTTACATAAAGAATAGGTGTCCTTCAAGTTCAATTAGAAACAAAACTCCTTTTGAAATGTGGCATGGCCACATTCCTTCGGTAAAGCATTTCAGGGTCTTTGGGTCCACCTGTTATGCCTTAATACCCAAGGGTCAAAGGAACAAACTTGGTGCTAGAAGCAGAAAATGTATCTTCTTTGGGTACTCCAATACCTCCAAAGGATATCGTCTCTATGATGAAGCAAATAAGAAGTTTGTGATAGCAAGAGATGTCATATTTCTTGAATCTTCCAAGAGTGACAAGGTTGTTGAGCGGCAACTTGATCGCCTGGACAGATTCACACATGCAAAGTCTTTCCAAGAGTTTGATAATGTGATTCCACACCTTGAAGGGGGATTCTGATATTGAATCAAACTGTGGAATCATTTCCTAAAGCACTCTCTCCCCCACATGAAGAAACAACCATGGATGACACATTGGATGATGTGATTGACAGAATTGGGAGATTGAATCTTGAATCAATCCCAACTCAGTCAAGTGAACAGCCTGGGCCATCTCAGAAAGGTCCTCCCAAATGGTTGACAAAGACACTGGAGAATGTTCATCCTGATGAGGTTGGAAAAACAGGAACAAGAAGTTCCACTAAACAAATCAAAGGTGATGTAGATAATTCTGATTCTCCTGTTGATATGGATATTGCTTATAACTGTGAATTGAGTTTGTCTACAGATCATGAACCAACTTCCTTCAAAGAAGCCGCTTCTCATGATGAATGGAAAGAAGCGATGCAGAATGAGTATGATGCCTTGATAAAGAATGGCACTTGGAAGCTGGTTGATCCGCCTTTGGGAATGAAACCAATTGGCTGTAAGTGGGTCTACAAGAACAAGTACAAAGCAGACGGCTCACTTGACAAGCACAAGGCTAGGCTTGTGGCAAAAGGATTCACACAGAACAAAGGAGTCGATTATGAAGAAAATTTTGCTCCCACAGCAAAATGGACCACCATCCGGACTCTCTTTGCCTTAGCAGCTCAGAATGGATGGAAAGTCCATCAGATGGATGTAAAAACAACCTTCTTGAATGGAGATCTAAAGGAGAAAGTTTATATGTCCCGGCCAGAAGGATTTGTGATAAAGGGTCAAGAACACAAAGTTTGCAAACTTGTAAAATCCTTGTATGGCCTCAAGCAAGCACCACGAGCCTGGTATGAGAAGTTGACCGAGCATCTTCTGAAACTTGATTTCAAACACTTTGATCTTGATGATGCAACTTTGTTTGTTAAGAAAGTTGGAAAAACAGTTGTCTATCTTGTGGTATATGTAGATGATCTTTTGATAACAAGAAACAATGAGAGCTATATTGCATCCATGAAGAAAGAGTTGAAGAAAGGTTTTGAAATGACTGATTTGGGTCATGTTCATTACTATTTGGGTATTGAAGTAATTCAACGTCCTAAATTCATATTTCTTTCTCAAAAGAAGTACATTGGAGATCTCTTGAACAAATTTGGCATGGATGACTGTAATCCCTTAACCACTCTAATGGAACAAAACTTGAAGCTCACATCTATTGAAGGGAAGGAATTTGAGGATGCAACTAAGTATAGGCAGCTTGTAGGAAGTCTTATCTACCTGACCACCACCAGACCTGACATTTCATTTGCTGTTGGAATCCTCTCAAGGTTCATGCAAAAACCTTGTGAAGGACATTGGTCTGTTGCAAAAAGAGTGCTAAGGTACTTGAAGGGGACTCAAGACTTTGGACTCAAATATACACAGGTAGGCGACTTCAACTTGACCGGATACTCTGATTCAGACTTTGATGGTGACAAAGAAACAGGGGTGTCTACTACATGTTACACCATGAGTCTTGGATCAGGAGCTGTCTCATGGAGATCACGCAAACAGTCAGTTCCAGCAGATTCCACGACCGAGGCAGAATATGTGGCAGCAGCTGAAGCAACAAAGGAAATTGTGTGGCTCCGGAAAATCTTGGAAGATTTGCGGATGAAACAAATGTATTCCACTCCACTCATGATCGACAACACTTCTGCAATAAAGTTGGCCAAGAACCCAAAGTTCCATAATCGAACAAAGCACATCAATACAAAGTACCATCTAATTCGACATCATGTTCAGGCCAAAACCATCCATCTACATCATTGTTCCACAAATGAGCAAACTGCTGACATCTTCACCAAAGCACTTGGAAAAGAAAAGTTTGAAAAGTTCAGATCGATGCTTGGACTCACCAACATCCCTTCGGATTAAAGGGGGGAATGTTGACACCTAATCCTATGGATGGGTGTGCATTTGTATTTTTGTATATTATTTAATATTAGGAAATAAGGAAGGCCAAGAGTCATTGGGAGCTGAATCCCAATAGCCTCACCTCCCATATATAAGAGCATGTACATTCTTCAGCTAATACACATTCTAGTTTTGAGGAGTTACCTCCTGGTTTGACAAAGAAGAAAGCCAAATTAAAATTTTGGTGCTCTAATGCACTGTTTTAAAGGAGGCTCGGCATTATTAACTCACTCCAAAAGTTAAAGAAATGCGTTATCAGTTCTGTCTTAACACACTGTTTTAGAATTAGCTTAGCATTACTAACGCAGGAGCCAAGAGGAATCAGTCGCGTTAGTTTCAGTTACTTACATGGATTTTGCAATGATGCGGGGCAAGACTACAAACACCTGCGTTAAGCTACACGTGGGAGAAGAGTTCAATCACTAGAGTTAAGGTGATTTTGGCGTGAAAGGATTTATGAAAGTTGATGCGTGAAGATTTGAAGGCATTCAACGAGTTTGACCAGCACGTGCGCAAAAGGAAGGCTTGAAATTCATTAAGAAATCCAAATCTAGCGTAGAGAAATTGCGTTAAGGTATTTGAAGCGGATTGGTACAACGATTTTTCTCAAAATCGTTTGATTAAATTGATTCAAAGTAATGCATGTGCCACAACATTGATGGTCGAAAGTTCATGAAGGTATGGAGGTATTTATTTAAATAAAATCACCACTCGTGGAGCAATTTCATTAAAGTGATTCATGCAAAGAAAGTCTAGATTTCTTAAATGCCTTTTTTATTGTCATATGACTTATATATGGCCATGTGAGTTTTTTTTTATGCTCCACGTGATTTATAAAGAGGAGGAAGCCCTTTTATATGAATGAAAGAATTTGTTTTAATTTTTTTTTTTTAAACAAAACTTCAAAATTTGCAAAGGCTTTATGAAAGGAAAAAGGGGCTCATAAAAGAAAGGGATGTTCTTGAAAGTGTTAAAAAAAGCATGAATGAAAAGTTTTTTCAATGTTTTTTTTTATTAAAAAAAAACTTAAATTGATTGTGGGCATTTCATATTTTGAAGAAGTTATGTATGCAAATTAGTATTTTTATTGAGCCGCAGTCAACATTGAACAATGGGAAAAGCCAAAAGGTTAAAGAAAAAACTAAAGATGTTCGAGATATTTTTAGATCTGGAAATAAAGAGGCAAAAAGATGCCTATGCATTAAGATGCATAAAAGAATTTGTCGATAAAAACATTCTCCCTCTGATTTCATATGCCAAGACAGCCAAGGAGGCTTGGGATACCCTTGAGAGGTGTTTTTGTACAAGGGGGAGCATTGAAGTTAAAAACCAAGGTGGATCTGTAGCAGTAGATCTACAACGAGATGAAAATTTTGTTGAATTCCTCTGTGCTCAGACACAGGTGGATGAATTCTGCGACGAAATTGCAGAAGCATCAGAGAGAGAGCACGAAAATGCTTGTCAACCCCACTGTACACAGCTACATGTGGATTATGATTTGATGATTCTAGCAACGGAGCTTGCTAATGAAGATATGATGATACCAGCAACAGAGCTTGCTGAAAAAAATATTATGAATCCAGAAATAGAGCTTGTTGTAGAATATGTAATGATTCCAACAACACGGCTTGTTGATGGAGCCTTGATGATTCTAGCAACAGAGTTTACTAATGATGACTTGTTGATTTCATCAACACAACTTGCTGATGATGATATGGAAATTCCAGCAACTGAGCTTGTTGATGATATGGTAAATCCAGAGACTAATATTGTTGATACAAAATTTTATCAAAATTTATTGGCTAATGATGACTAGTTGCAAATGATGCAACAAAAATATGATATTGACATGATGTTATTTGGTGAGATAATCCCACTTCAATCAATGGAAGAAAACCTATTTGGAGCAGCACACGTTAGTAATGAAAAGACAGAGCAGAAGGAAACAGAGATAAAGGCAGATGCAAAGAAAGAAGTATGTAAAGAGAAAGCAGAAACAGAGATAGAAGCAGAAGCAGAGAAGGAAGAGGCGGAACTATAAAAGGAAGTGCAACCAGAGAAATCTCCCATTGCAGAGCAGAAGGAGCAAAACCAATGTGGTTTTGGAGATGTTTTTACACTTACCATTGATTTACAATGTGCAGGTACGTAGAATGATTATGAAGAAGAGTTTAAGTTTATTGAAACATGGCTTGCAACACCATGTCTAGATGAGATCTACACAAAAGCTGTAGATTTGAATGTTGAAGTTGATATGCATGATGAATACATCAATGAAATTTTCATGCATTGGAGTTTTGAAGAAATAAGATATTATTATAATCTTATGTTGCAGCAGATGGATGATGAAAAGCACGCTACAGAAGACAATATGTGGCAGCGGCCCGCATACAAGTCAATTCTTGAAGAAGTCCAGGACATGCTTAGACAACTTGGAATAGTAAAAGACCTACACCAGCAAATCAAGAAACTGAGGTTTGAAGGATACAAAAAAGCAAAAACTTTGAAACAATTTAGAGGCTACAGAATCTGGAAAAAGAGAAGAATAAAACTAAATCTAGTTGAAAGTCAATTTTTAAATTGTAAGTCTCGCTGCGACATAGACCAGCGGGTATCTTAATTAAATTTTTATGTGGTTGTAATTAAATGGGAGTGTTAAAGAATGTAATCCCAACCACCTGCTAGGTGTCAAAACTGTTAGTCCAAGTGTCCAGCTCAGTTTCTAATTAGTCCAATTTAGTCGAGTTTAACTCCAGTCATTTATTGCTGATGTTTCTAATGTAATCTTATTTAAGTAATTCATAATATTGTGAAGAGCAATCCTCTGCTCCACTTCTTTTCAATTTTCAATTCTTGTCAGTATCAGTATCATTATATTTCATATGTATGCAAATTTTTCTTTCGCATGTTTAAATCCTGCCCATGCATATTCGTAGTCCTATTTTTTTCATTTTGTTGCAGTACTATGAGAACAGTATTCTTGAAATTAATGTGCCTTCCTGCAATATATGTCTGGTATGTCTGGTTTGTGGTTATATATATATATATATATATATATATATATATATATAGATAGATAGATAGATAGATAGATAGATAGATACACATATACATATACATATACATATACATATACATATACATACATACATACATACATACATACATACATACACACACACACACACACACATATATATATATATATATATATATATATATATATATATATATCTGGGTTGGCGTCCATGGGTTATTTTCTTGGAATTAATAAATTGCTTCACTATCATGTAACTCACGATTTTCTTTCATGGACTTCTCCATAATGAATTCATTTCATCAATTACTAAGAATATGTTGAATCAGTAGTTTATCTAAGGGTAAGCTACGGTAACAAAGGATGAAGGATTTTCCATTATGTAAAGAACATCGACCATCAATATTAAACATCAAGAAAAATACCATTTATGGATGATTCATAATAATTTGTTAAATCGGGAGTTTATATAAGGGTAAGTTATAATAAGAAAGGATAAAGTACATTTTGAAGTTCATTATAGGTTTCCAAATATTTAAAGAATATCCACTAATTATAGATGTTTCAGAAATTGAAATTTATGGATTATACTATGGCATTATATTTATGGGTTTTCAGGGATGATATTCAATTATTAGATTTTTGGATTTATGGTTTTTTTAATGATAAATCTCAACTATTAAATTTTTGGATTTCTGGGAATAGTCCTCAATTATTACATTACTAAGATTTAATATCAACTTTTCTTAACTATGATAACCCTCATTTGGTCTCAACTTACTGAAAACATCCTATTATATCATTTATTTTTTGGCTGAAAAACTTTTTCCTTTCTTGATAAGTGGATTTGGCTTACCATGAACCTTCCATAAGATCAAATGGCTTGGAATGATGATTAAATATCAAATGATTTTGGTTTACCACAAACTGTCAATTCTATTAGTGTTTTGAGTGTCTTATGCAGCTATACTTGTCTCATCAAAATTGGCTCAAGTACATTCAATTTCAACTTTTAATTTAAACTTATACAACACTTTTACAAACATACTACAAAGACCATTTTCTTTCAGCATTCCTCAAGGATGATATTTGAGTGGATGTTAATTTTTTTTATGGATTCATTGAATCTACATTTTAATTTAGAGCACATTGTACTTTAACCATTTCCTTGCTTCACTTCTTCTTTAATGCATACTAGCCATATTCTTTATTCTCTCACTTTTCTTTGTGTTCACCATTCATTTTCGCATGCCATTCTATTTGGTATTGCATCATTATCTCTCTTATCATATTCTTTCATCATCTTTTGGTTGCATCATTTTCTTTTCATCTTTGGTACATTTTTTTCTATCATTTTTTTGTCATGGAATCTTCTTATCATTTTCTCTCTTTATCAATCATCTTTTTAGATAATTCTTCATCTAAATCTTCAATACAATTATTACTCTTTATCAATCATCTTCTTGGATAATTCTTCATCTAAACCTTCATTACAATTATTGCACACATTTTTTTTTTGTATGATTGATGTCTCCATCCAACAAGACACTTGAAATCTTCTTTCTTCACTTACAAATAAATAATTACAATAAGATATTCCTTCTTGGAATGTACACAAGCCCAACAAGACACCAATTACCTTGGAAACTTAATTCGCACACCATTTTCATTATTATAAATGGCTCAATCTATATCTATGACAATTTGAGTGACTACATTATATAGCTAGCATATCTAACTCACACTTGGATTTTATCTTAATAAACTCTTAACCTTTGCCAAGGCTCTTCATAGACTTCATCTTGAATTTCATAGACTCTTCATAGACTTCATCTTCATATATATTAATAGATGTCATCTTGAATTTCTCTTTAAATTAGGAAATGCTTGATTGTAGTTGAAACCTAGACTTGAATTTAACTTTTTGATTCAACTAATTACATGACTTAACATATTTTTTTAAGGTGTTCTTTAACACTAATCATTAACCCTTATTCATATAACAAATTACACATCAATGATTTTTTTAGGGCTCTTCAAATTCAACTTCAACTTGGACTTCTAACATGATGTAACATAAAATTGACTCCCAAATATTATAAAATAATTTGAAATAAATACATTACATTATGAGTATTTTAGACTCAAATCCTAGCTTTCAAGATTGTAACTCCTTTTCCTTTATTTCCAAATAAAATAAAAAATTATTTATCAAATAACCATTTTTTTTCAAACTTAAATAATTCAATGGAAAGTTATAAAATATTAGTATAGTTGCATTTTCCAAACAAGCTTGATCCTTAAATTGTATTATATAATTTGTTATAGAGTTTGTCACAAGAGACCTGATAAAATTATGCTAAAAAATTTGAAATTTACATTGAAGGTTTATTTCTTTTTATATTCTTGGATTTGTTAATTACTATTTCACGTATGTGTGTGCAAATTATAATTATACATAAAATGAAGAAATTTTGGAAGGTAAGGTTGCTTTGTTCTCTTTCTTTGAATGCAAGGAAAAAGGAGTGAGGCTTGTGGCTCATGAGCCACTACAATGCAAAAATCCCCTATGTTTTGTCCCCCCTATACACTCTTGGATACTTTTCTTATTTGTGGAACAATTCACTCTTGAAAAGAATGGAATCCCTCTATCTTTTGGTGGCTTAGTTATTGCACAACATCATAGATTACTACTAATTAAGTTTGATTCCAACTCTTAACTATAGTGACAATATCAAATCTATCTTCTTAATCACAATCATGTGGCTAGCCATTCTTCCATGTATAATTGGGGCTAACATGACATCCTATTGAATCATAGTGGTAAAAATAGGAAGGTCAACTTTCTGCAAAACTTTTGCAAATGGACTCAAATTGAGGAAATTCTTATACCTTTGGAAAGGCATCTATGTGTAGAATGCTCCAAAATTGTATATCACTTAAGTATGAAATTTTTACCCCCAAAAAATGTTGTTTAATTACATAATATTCTTATGGGAGTTTTCACACTCCACTTTTCCAAATTAGGTCTCGCCCTATAAAAATGGTTAGGCGAGAAAATTCCTCAACATTTTCCACTTTAAGAGCTTCAAGGTGTGATCCAATGAGGACACACCACCCCATTTTCAGATTCTTTTGGCCCCCAAAATATTCTAATGAATGAGGTTAGGGAATTTTTCCTCCACTTCTCTAGTGTCTATCATTTATCCTTTCCTAGAAGTTGTCCTTTGAACCCAATATACCAAAGGCCATGATGCTATTATGTTATATTTCTAGACCTCTTTTTCAAAATCATATCCTCCATCAATTGTGCTTGAGAATCTAGTGTCAAATACTCTACATATGGTTGGGCCTATTCATGTTCCTCATCTACCTTGGAAGGCTCATAGATATTCAGATTATTTAAGTGTAAAAATTTGAAGGTGGGTTACACTTTCATGAGAAATGCATTTGGAAATTTTCGCTAGAGTTTCATCAAAATTTTAGAATGTTCGACCAAAGTTCTGTCAAATTGTTTCTATAGTTAACGTTGATTGCATATTGACGGCATGGGTAAATAGATTTTTGGCTGGAGATGGGAAAACCAACAACTAGAGTTTGGTCGTACTAATATTCCGACATAACTATTAGTTCGTCCACACTTTTTGTTATAAATATACCGACCCCTAGACCACAACAAGTTTTGTTACCGTTGCGTTGTTGTTTTTTTCTTATTGCTTTGTTTATCTTGTTGTTATGTTTGTCTTGCTACTCTGTGTGTCTCATCGTTGCGATTTCTGCTCTGTTTGTGTCATCGTTGCGCTATTGTGTTTCTCTCATTGTTTCAAGGGTGATTAAGGGATCAAGATAAGGTGAGTGTTGGGTCCTTATATTACTAGTATAATCCCTTATTGTTGTTAGTGTAACCCCCTTATTGTTATTTTTGTACCCCTGTAACCCCCATATTGTTATTATTTTTCCCTTACATTATTATTGTTAGGTCGGCTAGGATTACATTATGGCCCCACTAGGATTACATTACAGCCCCATGGACTCCTATATATAGAAAGGAGCTTCTGTCATTTGTATCATATAATAATTTTTCATTTATGTAATGTATTGGAGGTTTCCCCCTCAAAGTGGCTTATTTCTAAGGTGTTGATCTCTCTTTTATTCTATTTTTTGAGTTGTTTTCATAACATTTGGTATTAGAGCTTTGGATTCTAGGGTTTCGCTACTCAAAAAAGGTCATCGTGGAATGTTCTCTATAAAAAAATTTCTACAAAGTTTGAAAAGCTAAAATTTTTATAGAGAAAAGCCGAAATCCTGAGGAACGTCGTGGAAAAATGTCAGATCTTGGTTCGTAATATTTTTTGGAGATATGATCTGTGCAAGTTATGGATTTTCGCAAGCTCCTGAATTTAACCCAAACAAGTCATCGTGGCATTTTTGCTATTTTTTCTACAAGGGTTCAAAAGAGAAAATTTTCATAGAGCGAAGCCGCAATCCTGAGGAACACCATGGAAATATTTCAGATATAGATTCACAATATTTTCAGAGATATGGTCTGTGGAAGTTAGCGATTTTTAAGGCTCCCGAATTTCATCTCAAAGAGGTGACCGTGGGAAAATCGTCATAACTCTCCCTTTGAGAATTGGATTGGAATTATGTAAAAAGTGGCCGAAATTAAACGAACTTTAGTTTCTTCTATGTCAATTTCAGAACCGAAGGAGGAAAAAGTGACACGTGGAAAGTTGTACAAGTTCACTTTACTGAACTAGTCCATAATTAGTTCATCGTAGGAGATTGGGCATAACTTTGTCTTCAAGAATCCAAAGTAGGTCAAAACTATGGAATTCGAAAGAAGATTCAGAGGGCTACTTCAGGGCTGAATTTCAGATATTGAAGATCCAAAATCATAGAGATATTCAGTTTCAATATCGAGCTCCTCAAAATCAAGAAAAAGGTGTGTATTTTTTTTCAAATTGCATAAGTCTTGTTTGAAAAATAAGTTTTAAATGATTCCAAAGGCCTATTGAGCATAGATATCAGTATTGGGTTCTAAAATGTCTCCTAAAAATAATTCAACACCCATTAAGCCCTCAGATTACTCTACTATGAATCATGAAGATGAAGAATTGCAACATGATCTATCAAAATTAGAAGAGAAAGTGCACCAAAATTCGCTCTCACGAAGAGCAACAAAAAATGAAATGGATGTTTTGAATAAAAGCATGGAAGCTAAGATGGATGGTTTGAAGAAAGGTGTGGAAGCTATGATGGATGGTTTGAAGAATGGTATGGAAGAAAAAAAGGAAGGTTTGAAGGAAAGTTTGTCAAAGTTGATACAAGAAATGATTCCTAATGGTGAAAAGATAGTAGAGGAAAATCGTGATGAGAACAAAATAAAAGTTAATCATGATTTCACAAACTCTAATGTTGGATTAAAGAACCACCATATTCCAAAGATTTATATGAGGAAGTTTGATGGCAAGGATCGCGTAACATGGACACTACAGATGGAGCAATATTTTTATCTCAATAATGTGCAAAACACACAAAAGGTACGCATTGCAACTTTACATTTAGAACAAAATACATTTGTATGGTATCAATGGCTTTTCTCCTGTAAAAAAATTGTTACTTGATCAATCTTTTTGGAGGAAATGATAGCACATTATGAGGATACAAATAGCAATGCGTTCTTTAGCCAATTGATAAATCTCAAACAAAAGGGTTCAGTGGTGGAGCACATTAAGGAATTCCAAAAATTGAATATAAGGGTAACTGATATTCCAAAGGAACACAAGATTGATGTCTTCATAGAGACTTTAAAGGATAACATCCAACATGAAGTTTGTGTTTGGGAACCTGATTCATTAGAGAAGGCATTCTGGTTGGCAAGAAAAATTGAATGGAAAATTATTGCAGCAAGGAAGCCCGCCACTCACATATATAAAGATGGAAGTGTTTCTACTCCTAGACTTCCACAACCTACAAGGTTGACACCACAAAAATTGGAAGAAAAAACAGCAAAAGGGCTTTGCTACAGTTGTGATAGAAAATACACTAAGTTCATAAGTGTGCTGAGAAGAAATTATTTTACATAGATTGTGAAGAGGAGGAAGAAAATGAACAAGAAACTTAAAAAGAAGAGGATATACACCACGAAGAAACCTTAGAAGAAGAAGAAATGAGTTTGACCATATCATGTAATGCATTGGCAGGAATTACCACTCCTCAAACTCTCAAGATATAAGGACATATCAAGAAGAAAAAATTAATAGTGTTGATTGATTCAGGGAGTACCCATAATTTTATTCATTGCAAGGTAGCCAAGGAATGGAATTGTTTCCTATACCGAGCACCAGAATGTCAAGTGATAGTTGCAAATGGAGGAACTATAAATTTATCTGGAAAATTCCATAATATCAAGCTATCCATGGGGGAATATGTATTTAATAGTCCAATTATTTCCATCCCAATGGGAGGTGTTGATGTTTTACTAGGAGTACAATGGTTACAATATTTGGGGACGATAGCTTTTAAGTTTCAAGAACTTTTCTTGAATTTTTTTTAGAAGGAAAGTAAATCGAATTACCGGGTATCGCAGGGAAGCCAGGAAAAATAATAAGCTCTAATGTCATGAAAAAGCTTATAAAGAAATAACAATGAGGCGTAATTGCACAATTATGCTCACTAGATGTTCCAACATCAAAATCATCTATTTCTCCAAATCTCCAAAAAGTCTTGGACAATCATTCCAAAGTGTTTAATACTCCCAAAGGACTCCCACCTATTTTTGATCATGATCATGCTATTCATTTTATTCCAGGAAGTGTTGCTCCAAACATTTGGCCTTACATATATCCTTATGTCCAAAAAAGTGAAATTGAATGTATGATTGCAGAAATGTTAGAGGCTGGTATAATTAAACCTAGTCAAAGTTCTTTCTCTGATCCAGTAGTATTGGTGCACAAGAAGGATGGATCATGGCGCATGTGTCCGGATTATAGGGAGCTCAATAAGCTCACTATTAAAGATAAATTTCCCATTCCTGTGATTGATGAATTATTGGATGAATTACATGGAGAAATTTGTTTTATCAAGTTGGATCTTCATTTAGGATATCATCAAATTAGAATGAATACTAAAGATATTCTAAAAATAGCATTTTGAACTCATGAGGGTCATTATGAAATTTTGGTCATGCCTTTTGGCCTTACCATTGCACCTTCTACATTTCAAGGGTTGATGAATTCCATTTTTAAACCCATCCTTAGAAAATTTGTGCTAATATTTTTTGATGATATACTAATCTACAACAAGTCTTGGAAGGATCTATTCAACATGTTAATAGGGTGCTCAAACTATTGGAGGAGAAACAATTATATGCAAAAACATCCAAATGTTTCTTTGGAGTACAAGAGGTGGAATATCTGGGTCATATTGTATATAACGAGGGTGTTAAGGTAGACCCTAACAAAATTAAATCCATTGAGGAAAGAAAAATCCCCACAACCATAAAGCAGTTGCATTGATTTCTCGGGTTAACAGGGTATTATCACAATTTTTTTAAGAATTATGGGAGAATAGCAGCACCTCTAATGACATTATTGAAGAAAGATGCATTTTCATAGACTTCTAAAGAAACTAAGTCCTTTGAACATCTTAAAGAGGCAATGTGCCTAGCACCAATCTTAGCTACGCCAGTCTACTTCACAAAAACCTTTATTGTGGAATGTGATGCCTCGGGAAATGGAATTGGTGCTTTTTTAATGCAAGAAGGAAGACCCATTTCTTTTGAAAGTCGTTCAATCAAAGGAAAGTATTTTAAAAATGCTATTTATGAGAAGGAAATGTTGGCTATGCTACATGCAATAAAGAAATGGAGACCTTACCTAATGGGAAGATACTTCAAGGTAAAAACTGATCATGATAGTCTTAAACACTTTTTGGAACAAAGACTATCTTCAGAAGAGCAGCAAAAATGGGCCACAAATATGTTGGGTTATGACTTTGAAATCATCTACAAAAAAGGGAAGCTAAATGGTGTTGCAGATGCACTCTCAAGAAAGGATGAAGAGGTGGAAGCATTGCTTTGTGCCATTTCTATTATCCAACCAGATTTGATAACCGAAGCAAGGGATGAATGGAAGAAGGACGAAGAAGTGTGGACACTCATTCAAAATTTGCAGCAAGATCCTAGTACATCTGATACATTTAGTTGGAAAAATGATTCCTTATGTTACAAATATCGCTTATATATTTACAAGAATTCCCAACTAAAACAAAAGATTCTTTTGGAATTGCACACTTCTCCTTTAGGAGGACACTTGAGTTTTTTAAAAACTTATCACATGGTGAAGAAAGAATTTTTTGGGGATGGCCTTAAATCTAATATTTGAAAGTTTGTGGCAGAATGTTCGGTTTTCCAGCAAAATAAAGTTGAGACAATTAAGACCCCGGGTCTTCTACAAAATTTATCCATTCCAAGTCAATGTTGGGAGGAGATTTCAATGCATTTTATCACAGGTTTACCTAAGTCCGAAGGAAGGAGTGTCATCATGGTGGCAGTTGATATACTTGCCAAGTATGCACACTTTTGTGCATTACCTCATCCATTTAAAGCAAGTACAATTGCTACTGCATTTATGGAAACAATTCAAAAGCTACATGGAAACCTGAAAATTATTGTAAGTGACAGAGATCCCATTTTTACAGGAAATGTTTGGATGGTATTATTTTCTTCTTTGGGTACTCAACTAGCTCATAGCTCATCTTATCATCCTTAATCCGATGGTCAAACTGAGATAGTGAATAAATGTTTGGAAGGATATCTTCATTTTTTTGTATCTGATAAGCAAGAACAATGGGTCAAGTGGTTACCTCTCGCTGAATGGTGGTATAACACTTCCTTCCATACTGCAGCAAAAATGACCCCATTTATGGCACTTTATGGATATCATCCATCGTCCATCACATCTTCTTTAAGGGAAAATTATAGGGTTCACGCAGTGGAGGATCACATTGAGCATCAAAAAGAAGTTCTCCAACTCTTAAAGGATAACTTGAATTTGGCACAAAATCGAATGAAACAACAGGCTGATCAACATCGCAGCGAGAGAATTTTTGATGTGGGAGACTGGGTATTTTTACGGCTACAACCATACAAAAAAATGTCCCTCAAGCAAGCTAAGAAGGATAATAAATTATCGCCAAATTACTATGGTCGTTACAAAAGATTGGTACTATGGCATAAAAATTGGAGCTTCCTGCTTCTTCGCGAGTGCATCGAGTTTTCCATGTTTCATGCTTAAAAAAGGTTATAGGGGACAAAATTCCAGTTCAAACAATATTTCCAGAACTTGATGAGGAAAGAAAAACCATATTGGAACCTGAAGCATTCACGGAAACAAGAACTCGATAGCTACGAAGTCAATCGAATTCAAAGTATCTCATCAAATGGAAGAACTTACCCATTGAAGATTCTACATGGGAGGATGAGAATTTTATACAAAAGCACCCGGAGCTACTCAAGCATTGAGGACAACACTTTTTTGAAGGAGAGGAGCATGTTAGGTCCTTATATTACTAGTATATTCCCTTATTTTCGTTAGTGTAACCCCCTTATTGTTATTGTTGTACCCCTGTAACTCCCATATTGTTATTATTGTGCCCTTACATTGTTATTGTTAGGTCGGCTAGGATTATATTATGGCTCCATGGACTCCTATATATAGAAAGGATGTTTTTTCATTTGCATCATCTAAGAATTGTTCATTTATGTAATGTATTGGAAGTTTCCCCCTCGAAGTGGCTTATTTCTAAGGCGTTGATCTCTATTTTCTTCTATTTTTGGAGTTGGTTTCATAACAGTGAGATTTATGCTCTGTTTTTTTATGTTTTTTGATTGCTTTTTAATTTTATTTTTTTGTGTGTTTGCACGTGTGTTCGGAGTTTGCAAGTGCATTTGTTGCTCATCGTGCGCGCTCTCATTTTTTGCTCATTGTGTGCGCTCTCTCGCTGCTCTGTTTGTCTTGCTGCTTTGTTTTTCTCATCATTGCGCTATTATGTAGTTGTCTCGGGGTGACTAAGGGAGCAAGCTAAGGTAACACTGTTATTTTTATGCTCTATTTATTATGTTTTTAATTTTAATTTTTTGTGTGTGTTTGTAGGTGTGTTTGCAGTTTGTAGGTGTGTTTGCTACTCGTTGTGTGCGCTCTCGATGTATGCTCATAATTTCCAGGTATTTCTCGTTGTCCAGGATTTAATAGGTACAATTTAGCATATTCATATCAACTAGATAGTTGCAAAGTAAAATAAAAAATTTACATCTCTGTTAAAGTGAATGATAGACAGAAATTGATCTTATTTATCCCTATTAATCACATTGAATTAACTAGTATAGGAGAATCAAGAGTATAACATGATTAGATATGATGAATATTGGAAAAAACATGCTTAAGCTAAAGAATATGAAACAATTATGTTTGAACAATAATGATTTCTCATCTCCGTTGTTTACAAAATGGTCTTGTATTTATTTTTTTATCTCATTCTTGTATTTAGCTATTTTCTCGTGAAGTCTCATAATAAACTATATTTATCCTCGTAAATATATATATATATATATATATATTTTCTTGAATATAAATAATATAAAAATCCCATACAACCCCACTCAATGAAATATGCCAGCTCCATGTGTTCTCTTGGACATGTGGTCAAAATTTCTAAACGTTGGGGGCCTTCTAGAAAAATTGGATATCTGTCACGAAAACTCCCTGAGTATATGACAATCCCTACATTGTGTGTTATATAAAATCTTGTCTGTTGTAAATCCAATTCCAGTATGCTTGATATGAGCATGGATGACAATCCCTATAAATAATACGGAACCATTATGTTTGAACAATATTGATTACTCATCTCCTTTGTTTACAGAATGGTCTTGTATTTATTTTTTTATTTGGTTCTTTTATTTATCTATTTTCTGGTGAAGTATCACAATAAACTATATTTATCCTCATAAAAATTAAAATATATTTATATTTTTTTTTTCTTGAATATCAAGTATATCAAATCCCATACAACCCTAGTCAATGAAATCTGCCAGCTCCATGTGTTCTCTTGGACATGTGGTCAAGATTTCTAAATGTTGGGGGCCTTCTAGAAAATCTGGATATCTATCACGAAAACTCCCTGAGTGTATGACAATCCCTACACTATGTGTTATATAAAATATTTTCCGTTGTAAATCCACTTCCATTATGCTTGATATGAGCATGGATGAAAATCCCTATAAAGAATACGAAACAATTATGTTTGAACAATACTGATTACTCATCTCCTTTGTTTACAAAATGGTCTTGTATTTATTTTTTTATCTCGTTCTTGTATTTAGCTACTTTCTGGGGAAGTCTCACAATAAATTATATTTATCCTCGTAAAAATTAAAATATACTTAATATATAAATATATATTTTTGTTTCTTGAATATCAAGAATATCAAAATCACATACAACCCCAGTCAATGAAATCTGTGAGCTCCATGTGGTCAAAATTTCTAAACGTTGGGGGCCTTCTAGAAACTGTGGAGATCTATCATGAAAACTCTATGAGTGTATGACAATCCCTACACTGTGTGTTATATAAAATATTTTATGTTGTAAATCCAATTCCATTATGATTGATATGAGCATGGATGACAATCCCTACACTGTGTGTTATATAAAATTTTGTCTGCTGTAAATCCAAGTCCATTATGCTTGATATGAGCATGGATCTTCTTACCATCCATTAAGGTCGTCTTTTTAATGCAGCCCTGCAAGAGAGAAACATATGTTGAATATTTTATGGAGTTGTTCATGGTATGCATACTGTGAAGCGTTTATAGTAATTACAATGATAAGGTATAAGCTTTATCACACTAATTGAATACATATATTACTTTGATCTCTTAAAACATGATGTAACCATAGCTATTAGCTCATAATTAGGAAAGGTCTATGGGTTTCATTAAGGTATAATCTTTCCATGATTAGTCTCATTAATTTTGTATCCATAATGAAGCTCATTCATACTTATGTGTAATATAAGGGTAATAGATTATAGCATGTTCTCCTTATAATAAGGAATACTTACATTGTTAGAGCTTGTACGAGGTTCAGTTCATAGCATGAAATCACTTGTTTAATCTACATAATCTACATAGTTAATACAGAGGAAACATAGACCCTATTAGTACTGTAATTGTGAAAGAGCTAAGGTATAGTAATAAAACATAGTCAAAAAATGCTTTGTATATATTAAAGCCAAAAAAACAATAGGTGAGAATCTGTGTTGTTGCGTTGAGGTCACAGATACAGTTCATATATTAATCCATTCATAAGCCCATTAAAATTAAAACTATGTTCTAAGTTAAATAATACCTTTTACTAGTCAACCTGTACAAGGCTCTACATAGAACAATATGACCTTAATTATCTCTACTCCATGTCATGCTATTAATGAGTCGTATTCATTATAAGGTAAATGGCATGTCCTATACATGGTTCCATATAGACTCTGATACTGAACTTATGTTCAAATACTTGTTGCCTATTATCTAGATGAGTAATAGTACAAACTTCAGGTTCATAGAGTCAAGTGTTCAATTTACTTTATCTTCCTATTTCAGCTTGCTTAAATTTAAAGCAAGGTTAGTAATCAACATAAGATATGAAACTAGTAGTAGTAATACCATGGGGATAGTTGTATTCAGGACAATGTGTGTAATTAACTATACGTATCACATAAGACTCGTATCATATCAGTAATATACACAAGCTTATATACAAAGAGATAAGGAGAACGATAGATCTACTCCATGTAACCGTAATGAATACAAGAGCTTAGACTTATTACAACTAGTACATGGAACACTACTTACCTTACTACAATAGTATTATTCCCATTACATATGTTGGATATCGAATAGGTTAATAAACATGCTATAGGTTTTCTTACTATTACTTATAAGTACAATATACATGATATTCATAACACATTGCCCATGTTAGCTATATTGTGGTATTACCATTATGCTTGGTTCCTATGATTACTGGAATCGAACTAGTGTTTTTGGGAACCATGTACATGTCATTTCACTCATAAATTTTAAGGCAAACCATGTACATGTCATTTCTCCCATGCATTTGCAATAAATTTTCATTTAATATATTTTTTTGAATTTGTTTTTTTTGGCTAATGTTTTTGGGAACCATGTACATGTTATTTCTCCCATAAACTTTAAGGCATTTTCTAGTGTTTTTGGGAACCATGTACATGTCATTTCACCCATAAAATTTAAAGCAAACCATGTACATGTCATTTCTCCCATGCATTTGCAATAAATCTTCATTTAATATATTTTATTGAATTTGTTTTTTTTTTCAGGGATCAAAAATCCCACTAAACATAGTTGAAAAATGGACATGATGCATAGATGTTTCTTGCTATCTCCATAGAGAGAAAGCAGTGATTACATATGTGCTTTGCAATATTGCGACTAACAAGGTCCTCCAAAGGAAAATGAATATACAGGGAAGAAAAACAAATAATGAGGCATTTTATATTGCATTGATAGAAGCCTTTGGAAAAGTTAGGGAGTATGGATCAAATGGAATTGTAGTTTTCACCAATTCTGAACTTGTTTGCAACCAGATGAAAGACATGTACCAAGTAAAGAAGGGGAAGCTAAAAGAATTGCATGAAAAAGTAAACAATATTGTTAGACAATTTCAGTTTTTTAGTATAAGACATTGTGCAAATGTTAATAAGGTGTCTCGTGATCTATTGTGTGGGGCAATGCCAATTCAAGATCCATATATCAAATATGAATTAATAGATGAATTAGTATTATATGGAGCAATTTCAATTCAAGATTCATCTCTCAAAGATGAATTGGTGTTGAAACACTCTCCTTCAAAATTTATTGATGGACATTGTAACATATCTTTGATATGTGTATGTTTTTTACTTATAAATGCGTCTTTTTTAACGACCATGTGTTTTTTTCAATTATATACCAAGTTTGATCCCACCATGTAAGCACAACTTGGTGAACTTCATTTTTTATGAAATTAAAATGTGAGGACTTTAACAAATTTTTGTTTAAAGTGAGTTACACACATCAATATGGTGAACTTCATGTTTTATAAAATTAAAATGTAAGGACTTCACAATTTTTTGTTCAAAATGAGTTTCACACATCAATTTGTGCTTTGGAAGTTGTGTTTTACATAATTTTGTTTTGTGCTCAACATTTTTTTACTAAATTACATTAATTTCTTGAAATCTTTTGAATTTATTTTAAATAGTAATTTTAAAAATCATTGTGAATATCCAGAGTATATATCCATATAGTATCATGGAGGATGAAAGACGAAGATCAATAGATTCTCATGCCTCTACAAGAGAGGGGGATCATGGATCGAGGGATTTTCATGGTATTTATATTAAATGTGCATGTTTTTAAATGACATTTGAATATATAATCTTATCTTTATACATACATATATACATGTGGAATTGATTTTTTTATTGAATATATATATATATATATATATATATATATATATATATATATATATATTATCCCCATGTACATACATGTATACATATGGAAATTATTTTTTATCAATTTTGTGAGTTAAATTAGTTTTTAATAAATTTCATTTTTTATTTTTTAGGAGTTAGGAGGACAAGAGTATCTACTCCATCAATGGATCACGACCATGGTTCACGCAATCATGGTATGATTCATGCAATTTAATCAATCATATGTACATGTATTTTATATATAGGTATGTATTTTTGAATTGATTATTAATTCAATTTTCTTATGAAACTTCCCTCTCGTCACGTGAGGGTGGTGGTGGTACACATTCCCCTACTGGCCCATCAATATGTGGTGGCCAATTGCGTGAGGGTGGTGATATGAATTCCTCTGGAGGCCAACAATGGGTGGTCGTGTTGGTTCTCAACCAATCGGTGGTCATTCTGGTTCTCAACAATCTCACGGTGGGCATGAGGATGCTCAACCATCTCGAGGTGGCCATCAATCTGAATATTATTTTCATTCAATTTGTACAATTTATTTCACATGTTTTTTATTTGTGAAAATTTTTATATTGATGCAAAGGGTGAAAAATGTATCGAAAAAGACGTAAGCAATAACACATTATTCAAGAAGAATGTTGTACACCAACCACGACTAATCCATCTCACATTTCTGATTTACCTTGGGAAACAAACATATACCAATGCACATTACAAAGTGTCAACATATTTATTCAAAATTGAAGAAATATATCGTGTCTTTGAAGCTCCCTATAGAGAGTCGAGAAAGCTTAGAAATAGTTACTCACTCTTTAAGCACACTTGTAGATGTGTACAAAATGCTTGGGCCAACCACTGATAATTTTGTAGTAGTGAAGAGGAAAGGAAAGGAAACAGTGATGTGTCTCGATACTTGGGAGGCTATTAAACACAAAGTTACAACAAAAATGGCCAAGTCTATGTTTAATTTCAAAGAAGGGTAAAAAGGAAAGATGTTAAAGGTGCATTATTTAAAGTACCATGATATAGCTTACCATTTGTATGATAGGAACTTTGCTGCCTATGGAAAACTACCATGGAACGACGAGGTTCCTCTTTATTTTGAAAAATTATTTCATGCAAAATTCTTTTTGGGAATGAAACCCAATTATAATGACCTTCCCTTTGATTTTTTTGGTCCTGGGAAAGGTTAATTATATGCCTGTAGGGGCAATAAGTGTGATGATGACGTTCCTCACCCCGATCCACCATTGGTAAGTCAACCTCTTCGTGTGGAAACTTTGCAGTCAGAGATGGATGCCACTTATCAAATTAATCAAGAAGTAAGGGATGTCATCATATACAATGTTCAGAGTGGACTTGGTGGAATTGATGTTTCTCTGAATCGACAAAGAGCATGAGAGAATGCACGTGCTAATTTTTTGTATCATACAGATGATGAGATATATAACATGAGTATTGAAGAGCTCAGAAGATATGCAAAGAATTGTCGCAATGGTTGGTAGGACTTAATTATTCATGAGGAAGAGAGCATGGGATCGGTATGTGTTAATGGTTAGGGTGAATATTTTAACACATGTACAATTTTTAATAAATACATGTACATAAATTTATTTGTATATGTTATTCTAACAAAAATGTATCATATATATGAACACCATTTGCAGTTCTCACGCTTGATGAACGAAGATTTTAATATGGTCAAAGCTTTAGGTTCTCACAATCAAGACGATATGTTGGCAAATGTTAGTGTTTTTTAAGTGTTCATGACGTTGATGTACAATTATTTTAATCTACTATTATATCGGAACATGATGGCATATTTTTAAAATAAATAATTGTGTACACATGTACATGTATATAGTTAAATGTTAGCATATTTTGATTCCGTCCGATGTTTTTGTGATGGAGGTACCCTCTTCTTCCCTATTAGGAGATTTGCCAAATCCACCGTCACAAGTATGAACAATTTTTCACTTAAATATTTTTGTAAGTTATAAATTGAAGTGAAATTTTCATTAAAAAATGAGATCTAGATCTTGAGTTATTTTACAATTTTACAATTATTGAATTTTAGGTTTGTGGACATGATTTTTGTTTGGAGCCACCCTCTTCTTCCCTGTTAGAAGATGTGCCAAATACACTAGCACAAGTATTCATTTTTTCACTTACGTTTCGAAGTTATATATTACAGTTCAAAAGTTCCATTAAAAAATGAAATCTAGATCTTGAGTTATTTTACAGTTTTAAATTTCTTGAATTTTAGGTTTCTAGAGATGAATTTTGTTCAGCACCACTCCCTTCTTCACCATTAGGAGATGTGCCAAATCCACCGTCACAAGTATTCAATTTTTAACTTATATGTTTAGGTTATAAATTTAAGTTCAAAAGTTTCATTATAAAATGAGATCTAGATCTTGAGTTATTTTATAGTTTTAAAATTTTTGAATTTTAGGGTTTTTGAGATGCTTTCCATTCTCAAAGGACTCTAGCGATGGAATGTATGACGGAGATAGGAATATCCACACCATTTGAACATGTTGTCTAACTTCTTCTTTTTTTAAATATTATTGAAAATTAGTTTATATGCATTTTCATTTTATATATATATTGTTGTGTAACTAGCTCCAAAAATAGAAGAAAAGAGATATCAACACCTTATAAATAAGCCATTTCGAGAGGGCAACCTCCAATATATTACATAAATGAACAATTCTTGGATGATACAATTTACAAAACCTCCTTTCTATATATAGGAGTCCATGTGGCCATAATGTAATCCTAGTGGGCCACAATGTAATCCTAGCCGACCTAACAATAATAATTAAAGGGCACAATAATAACAAAATGGGGGTTACAAGGGTACAACAATAACAATAAGGGGTTTACACTAACAATAATAAGGGGCTATACTAGTGATATAGGGACCTAACATGCCCCTCTCCTTCAAAAAAAGTGTTGTCCTCAACACTTGAGTAGCTGCGGGTGCTTCTGTATAAAATTCTCATCCTCCCATGTAGAATCTTCAGTGGGTAAGTTCTTCCACTTGATGAGATACTCTGAAATTGATCGATTCCATAACTGTCGAGTTCTTGTTTCCGTGACCGCTTCAGGTTCCAATATGATTTTTCCTTCCTCATCAAGTTCTGGCAATATTGTTTGAGCTGGAAGATTTTCACCTATAACCTTCTTTAAGCATGAAACATGGAAAACTGGATGTACTCGCGAAGAAGCAGGAAGCTCCAATTTGTATGCCATAGTACCAATATTTTGCAACACCTTGTAAGGACCATAGTACTTTAGCGATAATTTATTATCCTTCTTTGCTTGCTTGAGGGACATTTTTTTGTATGGTTGTAGCCTTAAAAATACCCAATCTCCTACATCAAAACTTCTCTCGCTGCAATGTTGATCTTCCTGTTGTTTCATTCTATTTTGTGCCAAATTCAGGTTATCCTTTAAGAGTTGGAGAACTTCTTGCTGATGCTCGATGTGATCTTCCACTGCTTGAACCTTCGAATTTTCCCTTAAAGATGATGCGATGGATGGTGGATGATATCCATAAAGTGCCATAAATGGGGTCATTTTTGCTGCAGTATGGAAGGAAGTGTTATACCACCATTCGGCAAGAGGTAACCACTTGACCCATTGTGTTTGTTTATCAGATACAAAACAACGAAGATATCCTTCCAAACATTTATTTACTATCTCAGTTTGACCATCAGATTGAGGATGATAAGATGAGCTATGAGCTAATTGAGTACCCAAACAAGAAAATAACTCCGTCCAAAAATTTCCAGTAAAAATGGGATCTTTGTTGCTCACAATAACCCTTGGGCTTCCATGTAGCTTTTGAATTCTGTCCATAAATGTAGTAGCAACTGTACTTGCTTTAAATGGATGAGATAATCCACAAAAGTGTGCATACTTGGTAAGTCTATCAACTACCACCATGATGACATTCTTTCCTTCGGACTTAGGTAAACCTGTGATAAAATCCATTGAAATCTCCTCCCAACGTTGACTTGGAATCGATAAAGGTTGTAGAAGTCCCGGGGTCTTAATTGTCTCCACTTTATTCTGCTGGCAAACCAAACATTCCGCCACAAACTTTTGAATATCAGATTTAAGGCCATCCCAAAAAAATTGTTTCTTCACCCTGTGGTAAGTTTTTAAAAATCCTGAGTGTCCTCCTAAAGGAGAAGTGTGCAATTCCAGAAGAATATTTTGTTTTATTTGGGAATTCTTACAAAGATATAAGCGATCTTTGTACCATAAGGAATCATTTTTCCAACTAAATGTATAAGATGTACTAGGATCTTGCTGCAACTTTTGAATGAGTGTCCATACATCTTTGTCCTTCTTCCATTCCTCTCTTGCTTCAGTTATCCAATCTGGTTGGATAATAGAAATGGCACAAAGCAATGCTTCCACCTCTTCATTCTTTCTTGAGAGTGCATCTGCAACAACATTAAGCTTTCCTTTTTTGTATATTATTTAAAAGTCATAACTCAACATCTTTGTGACCCATTTTTGCTGCTCTTCTGAAGATAGTCTTTGTTCCAAAAAGTGTTTAAGACTATCATGATCAGTTTTTACCTTGAAGTGTCTTCCCATTAGGCCAGTTCGCCATTTCTTTAGTGCATGCGGTATTGCTAACATTTCCTTCTCATAAATAGGTTTTTGTAAATACTTTCCTTTGATTGGACGACTTTCAAAAGCAATGGGTCTTCCTTCCTGCATTAAAACTGCACCAATTCCATTTCCTGAGGCATCACATTCCACAATAAAAGTTTTTGTGAAGTCTGGTGTAGCTAAGACCGGTGCTAGGCACATTGCCTCTTTAAGACGTTCAAAGGCCTTAGTTGCTTCAGGAGTCCATGAAAATACATCTTTCTTCAATAATGTTGTTAGAGGTGCTGCTATTCTCCCATAATTCTTAACAAACTTGCGATAATACCCTGTTAACCCAAGAAATCCTCGCAACTGCTTTATGGTTGTGGGGACTTTCCATTCCTTAATGGCTTTAATTTTTTAGGGTCTACTTTAACACCCTCGTGAGATACAATATGACCCAGATATTCCACCTCTTGTACTCCAAAGAAACATTTGGATGTTTTTGCATATAATTGTTTCTCCTGCAATAGTTTGAGCACCCTGTCAACATGTTGAACATGATCCTTCCAAGACCTGTTGTACATTAGTATATCATCAAAAAATACTAGCACAAATTTTCTAAGGAAGGGTTTGAAAATGGAATTCATCAACCCTTGAAATGTAGAAGGTGCATTGGTAAGGCCAAAAGGCATGACCAAAAATTCATAATGACCCTCATGAGTTCGAAACGATGTTTTTGGAATATCTTCAGTCTTCATTCTAATTTGATGATATCCTGAACGAAGATCCAACTTGGTAAAATAAATTGCTCCATGTAATTCATCCAATAATTCATCAATCACAGGAATGGGAAATTTATCTTTAATGGTGAGCTTATTGAGCTCCCTATAATCCGAACACATTCTCCATGACCCATCCTTCTTGTGTACCAATACTACAGGAGCAGAGAAAGAAACTTGACTAGGTTGAATTATACCCGCCTCTAACATTTCCGCAACCATACGTTCAATTTCGCTCTTTTGGACGTAAAGATATCTATAAGGCCTGATGTTTGGAGGAACACTTCCTGGAATCAAATGAATAGCATGATCATGATCACGAATAGGTGGGAGTATTTTGGGATTTTCAAACACCTTGGAATAGTTTTCCAAGACTTGTTGGAGATCTGCAGAAATAGATGATTTTGATGTTGGAACTTCTAGTGAGCATAATTGTGAAATTACACCTCGTTGTTCTTTCTTTAGAAAATTTGTCATGACATTAGAGCTTATTATCTTTCCCATCTTCCCTGCAATACCCCGTAATTCGACTTTCTTTCCTTCTGAAAAAAATTTCAAGAAAATTTCTTGAAAATTAAAAACTACCGTCCCCAAATATTGTAACCATTGTACTTCTAGTACAACATCAGCACCTCCCAGAGGAATGGAAAGCATTGGACCAGTCAATAAATATTCCCCCATGGTTAGCTTGATATTATGGTATTTTCCAGAGAAATTTATAGTTCCTCCATTTGCGACCATCACTTGACATTCTGGTTCTGGGTATATGAAACAATTTAATTCCTTGGCTACCTTACAATGAACAAAATTATGGGTGCTACCTGAATCAATCAACACTATTACCTTTTTCTTCTTGATATGTCCTTCTATCTTGGGAGTTTGAGGAGTGGTAATTCCTTCCAGTGCATTACACGATAAGGTCAGATTCATTTCTTCCTCTTCTAGGGCTGGTTCCTGGTGTATATCCTCTTCTTGTTCATTTTCTTCTTCCTCTTCACAATCTATGTAAAATAATTTTTTCTCAGCACACGTATGACCTTTGGTGTATTTGCTATCACAACTGTAGCAAAGCCCTTTTTCCCTTTTTTCTTCCAATTGTTGTGGTGTAAACCTTGTAGGTTGTGGAAATCTAGGCGTAGAAACACTTCCTTCTTTATAGAAGTGAGTGGTAGGCTTCCTTGTTGGCATAATTTTACATTCAATTTTTCTTGCCAACCTGAATGCCTTCTCCAATGAATCAGGTTCCAAAACGCGAACTTCATGTTGGATGTTATCCTTTAAAGTGCCTATGAAGAGATCAATCCTGTGTTCCTCTGGAATATCAGTTACCCTTATATTCAATTTTTGGAAGTCCTAAATGTGCTCCCCCACTAAGCCCTTTTGTTTGAGATTTATCAATTGGCTAAAGAAGGTGTTGCTCTTTGTATCCTCATAATGTGCTATCATTTCCTCCGTAAAAATTGGCCAAGTGACAATTTTTTTACGGGAGCAAAGCCATCGATACCATACAAATGTATTTTGTTCTAAATGTAAAGTTGCAATGCGTACCTTTTGTGTGTTTTGCACATTATGGAGATCGAAATATTGCTCCATCTGTAGTATCCATGTTACAGGATCCTTTCCATCAAACTTCCTCATATCCATTTTTGGAATATGGTGGTTCTTCCCGCCAACATTAGAGTTTATGAAATCACGATTAACTTTTATTTTGTTCTCATCATGAGTTTCCTCTACTATCTTTTCACCATTAGGAAACATTTCTTGTATCAACTTTGTCAAACCTTCTATGTCTGCTTTTAGATCATTCTTCATGTTTTCCATTTTAGCTTCCATGTCATCCATCTTAGATTCCATGCTAGCTTCCATGCCATCTATCTTAGATTCCACGCCTTTCTTCAAACCATCCATATTATTCTTCACACCATCCATCTTTGCCTCCACGCCTTTCTTCAAAACTTCCATTTCATTTTTTTCTGCTCTTTGCGAGAGCGAAATTTGGTGCACTTTCTCTTGTAATTTTGATAGATCATGTTGCAATTCTTCATCTTCATGAGTCATAGTAGAGCCTTCTGAAGGCTTAATGGGTGTTGAATTATTTTTACAGGGCATTTCTTAGAACCCAATACTGATATCTATTCTACAATATGCCCTTGGAATCAATTCAAATTGATTTTTTCAAACAAGACTTATGCAATTTGGAAAAAAAAATACACACCTTTTTCTTGATTTTGAGGAGATCGATATTGAAATTAGATTATCTCTATTATTGTGGCTCTTAAATATCTTAAATTCAGCACTAAAGTATCCCTCTGAATTCTCTTTTGAATGCCAGCCTCCGACTCCACTTGATTCTCCAAGACAAAGTTGTGTCCAATCTCCCACAATGACCTAATTATGGACTGGTTCAGTAGAGCGAACTTGTATGACTTGCCACGTGTCACTGTTTCGTCCTTTGTCTCTTAAATTGATATCCAAGAAACTAAATTCCGTGTACTTGCGATCACTTTTTACGGCACTCCAATCTGATGCTCAGAGAGAGAGTTATTGAACTTTTCCCACGATCACCTCTTTGAGATGAAATTCGGGAGCCCGAAAAATACCTAACTTCCACAGGTCATATCTCCGAAAATATTACGAACCAAGATCTAAAATTTTTAGACAATCTTCCTCTGGATTTCGGCTTCGCACCCTAAAAATTTCAGCTTCTGAAACTTCGTATAAAAAAACGTTATAGCGAAAATGCCACGATGACCTGTTTGGAGCAGCGAAACCCTAGAATCCAAAGCTCTGATACCAAATGTTGTGTAACCAGCTCCAAAAATAGAAGAAAAGAGATATGAACGCCTTAGAAATAAGCTACTTCGAGGGGGAAACCTCCAATACATTACATAAATGAACAATTCTTGGATGATACAATTTACAAAACCTCCTTTCTATATATAGGAGTCCATGGGGCCATAATGTAATCCTAGTGGGCCACAATGTAATCCTAGCCGACCTAAAAATAATAATTTAAGGGCACAATAATAACAAAATGGGGGTTACAAGGGTACATTAATAACAATCAGGGATTATACTAGTAATATAGGGACCTAACATATATATATATATATATATATATATATATATATAGATATAGATATAGATATAGATATAGATATACGTGTACATGTATGTTTTATAGTTTACTGTGAAGGATGTATTAATGGATGAGCAACAAAAGACAATGGAGAGGGAACTACATGAGGTATTGCATGATTTTTTATTTTTTATTTTCATTTTGTTTTTTTACATGAAGTTATACATTCTCATTCCATTTTAAAACATTAAACTTTAATGTTTATATACGTTGTGTACATGTTCCCCATTCTTCAGAGGATAGCACGAGGTTCAGGACGCTGCTAGAAAAGACACTGGATCCATTTGTATTTGATTGATGATGCACATGTGCAACATTTTATTTGATAAATAGTCTTACATTTAATTTTCTATATATAGTCTTATCTATGCAGTCATATTTACTTTTCTATATAACTTGATACTTGTAACAATATGCATTGTTATATATATTTACTTTTATTGTTCATGTGATATAAATTTTGGACATATTTTATTGTTTGGATATAGTTTCAAACTACATTTACTTTTATCAAGAATTATTTTAAATTTTCGATAGTTACATTTGGAATGTGATCACATGTTCTGATATATAATGTTTTTTTCTTAAAACTCAAGTTGTTTTGCTTTTAAAACTCAAGTTGTCATTTTATTTGTTAAATATAAAATGAATCTAGATGGAAATTTCAAATTACAAAACACATATATGTCAATATTTTGGATAGTTGAAATACATTCGGCATGTGATCATATGTTGTGATATAATGTTTTGTTTTTAAAACTCAAGTTGTCATTTTATTTTTTAAATATAAAATGAATCTCGATTGAAATTTCAAATTACAAAACACGTGTATATTCTGGATATTTGAACTACATTTGGCATGTGATCACATGTTGTGATATCATGTTTTTTTTTTAACTCAAGTTGTCATTTAATTTGTTAAATATAAAATGAATCTCTAGATGGAAATTTCAAATTACAAAACATAATGTGTATATTTTGGATAGTTGAACTACATTTGGCATGTGATCACATGTTGTGATATAATGTTTTGTTTTTAAAACTCAAGTTGTCATTTTATTTGTTGAATATAAAATGAAACTCGATGGAAATTTCAAATTACAATTTACACATACATGTGTATATTTTGGATAGTTGAACTACATTTGGCATGTGATCACATGTTGTGATATAATGTTTTGTTTTTAAAACTCAAGTTGTCATTTTATTTTTTAAATATAAAATGAATCTAGATGAAAATTTCAAATTACAAAACACATACATGTGTATATTTTGAATAATTGAACTACGGTTGGCATGTGATCACATGTTGTGATATAATGTTTTGTTTTTAAAACTAAAGTTGTAATTTTATTTTTTAAATATAAAATTAATCTAGATGGAAATTTCACGTTACAAAACACATACATGTGTTTATTTTGGATAGCTGAACTAAATTTGGCATGTGATCACAAGTTGTGATATAATGTTTTAATTTTTAAAACTCAAGTTGTCATTTTATTGTTAAATATAAAATGAATCTCTAGATGGAAATTTCAAATTACAAAGCACAATGTGTATATTTTGGATAGTTGAACTACATTTGGCATGTGATCACATGTCGTGATATAATGTTTTCTTTTTGTAACTCAAGTTGTCATTTTATTTGTTAAATATAAAATGAATCTAGATGGAAATTTAAAATTACAAAACAAGTATACATGTGTATATTTTGGATAGTTGAACTACATTTGGCATGTGATCACATGTTGTGATATAATGTTTTGTTTTTAAAACTCAAGTTGTCATTATATTTGTTAAATATAGAATGAATCTAGATGGAAATTTCAAATTATAAAACACGTGTATATTTTGGATAGTTGAACTACATTTGGGATGTGCTGACATGTTGTGATATAATGTTTTGTTATTAAAACTCAAGTTGTCATTTTATTTATTAAATATAAAATGAATATAAATGGATATTTCAAATTACAATTAAAACATACACTGGTTCATGTTATGAATTTTATCATGTGTGCGAATGTTATATAATTTTAGGATACATATATTATTTAGGTGATATTTAAGGACATTTTGCATGATTATGCATGTCATTTAAAACAATCATAAATGGTTTTACATATTTAAGTTCACTTGAATATATGTACATAAAAATGATTGAAGTACATGTTTGAATATATGTAAAAATGATTGAAGTACAATGCATATCGATGTATATATCTAAAAAAATCATTTAATTGTAGGTCAAAAGCCATACCATGGCCCTGCGCTATGTCAGAAGCCCATCAAGGGCAGCTACAGGGGTGCATTCTCAGGTTGCTCTCACTGTGGCCACGACTAGCTATTAGAATCCACTGAGGGCTCTGCATCTAATAGCCATGATGTGTTGGCTCTTCAAGAGTTTGATAGCATTCATAGGGAGAATTTTTTTCCTCTGAAGAAGCCTAAGGGTACAAGAGGCCACATGAAATCCACTATTCTGCAATCTGTTCAGCCTTTACCCAAGAAAACAAACCCGCTTCAAGTTTAGGAGCCCACGGCGGAGGAGATAGGAATTTGGGTTATGGACTTGGATGGTGTCTAGACCAAAAATTACAATTTTGAGTACCCAGTCACTCCCATAGTCCATGCGGCCCCTCCAAAGCCTCCTTAAATTCCCACACCTGAGGAGGAATCCATTGCTAGACAACACGAGTTCCTGATAGAGGAAGAGGATCATACGACGGACGAAGATGAAGGAACTCTATGATTGTTTTGTAACAAGGTTAATTTCTGTTTTTTGTCACCTCAGGATATACTTTAGCTCTTTTTTTTTATATGGGCCACTGAATATTTTGTATTACAAGATCGGATGACACTCTTAAGGGGTTGGTTTCCTCCTTTGAGGTAACGCCAACCTTGGCTTATTTTGAACACTACCAAGGTAGGGATAGGCTAAGCACTACTTTCCATCTCTACCCATTTCCTTTGTACATTTTTTCATGTTTTTAATACAGTTTAGCCCAAGTTACCCAAAAAAAAAAAGTTAACATGAATATATGTACATAAAAATTATTGAAGTACATGTTTGAATATATGTAAAAATGATTAAAGTACAATACATATCGATGTATATATCTAAAAACAATCATAAAATTTTAAAATCATTAAAATACATATCCAGTGCACAACATTTTTCATTAATGTACATATAAAATCTACTTTCAATTGATAGTAAACTGGAAATTACAAAACATGTACCACACATTTTTCATTCAAGAATTAATATTATAATTTAATTAATAGATACATCTAAAACAAAATCGTGCAACTTAAAATTTGCATTATATCAACTATGCTAGATACACAAATATGTACATTTTGCAATAATGACATTAAGAAAAATTGTACCAGAGAATGTATGAAATCATTTAAGACGAGATAATCTACATGTGTATGTGTACACATGTGTATAAACTACTCATTTGCATGTACCAAAACAATGTACATGTGCAAACACTTGTACATATAACACAAAAAGGCTAGTTCAATTTTTAGCTGAGTTCTGGAAGCTCTAAAAAATGAATCAAAGAGAAGAAATTGTTGGGTATTTAAATCAAAAAAATTCCAATGGAATGCCATCTTAAATGATCTGTTCATGCTCGGCTTTTGACATTTTCCATTTCTTAATTTTCAATATTTTATTTGATTTAACTTCTATCAATGTTATGTGTGTTGCACATACCAAGTGACTATATTGACAACTTATGACATCAGGTTCATAGTCTTGAAAGTAAACAAAATCCCGACTTTGATGAGTTTATTGGAAAAAATAGCCTTTAAGAATAATAGACCCTCTGTCATATGTAAACCAGTTATCATCACAGTTTTTCAATAATTTCATCTTTCGTTCAGTGCAACTTATCATATAATACTTCACATTTTCATCGTTGGTAGTAGGTGTAAAAATAGTAAAAACTTATGCATTTAAATTTAGATCATAGTTAACATGAAAAAATAACTTTAAACTAACATGTGTACTTGATTTTATTATCTATTTCTATATATATATCATTTGAAAGAAATTGAAATGTTACCTTCTCTAACAAGATCTAAAACTTGATCACCTTCGGATGATATTGTAGTCTCCTCATATTACATTTATTCAAAGTTTGCAATGGAAATTTTCCCCTTTGTGTTTATTTTTGTATGTTTCCAATATTTTACATACATTTTGTTTTCACAAACATCATTGTATTATGTGTTGTCTATGCAAACTTGACAAAAACAAGAATAATTTATTTTATCCAATGCAAACACATTTGTGGAAAGCTTTGTTTAATTGAATGCAATTTTCAAGTCCCTTTTATTTTTTCGATGTCATCTTCAATCAATATGTCTACATATTGGACCCCAATATGCCAAAAAAACCTATATGGAAAATTCAAACAAGAATATAAATATGTTATTAAAAATACAATCAAAGATAATCATTGTGATCAATAATGTTTAAAATTAGAAATCCAATAAAAATTAAATTGTGTACCTTCGTACTTCCCTTGATCGGTTAGTCTGGTGTCTTAGTGTAGCGATGCACCATTGAACAAATTGTTCCACTGAGACAAGTTGGTTTGCAGAGTATTCCATTTGATATCTTGGAAGTTCTCATTTTATACATGCCCTTGCACCATCATGTTCTCTTTTTCCATGACCAATCTCAAAGAAATTCCAACAATGTTTAATGTTGGTTTTCATATGAAGATGACACAACCAAAAGAATGATCGTGAAGATCTAAATTGACATGCGCATCCATCTAACCATATCCAATGTTCATTGAATTTATTTCATGACTTTTCAAGGAGTCATAAATATTTTCAAAACAATGTTGTACAAAATATGTATCATGTGTATGATTGTCACTAATATAAAAGTGATATTGTTTAATAACATGTCGATTTTCACTATTGCTGTCTATATGATCAACATTTTGTTTAGCATGTCTTTATAGAATATAGAAAAGCATGGAGGCTTAGTTAGAATGATAGTACTCACTCTGCATTTCTTTTTGTGTGTAACAACCCCAATTCATGTGGTTGAATTTCAAAGTTAGATATTTGAACTTTAATCCTAAAGGGAGTGGACCCCAAAGGATAAATATTTTGTGAATGTAATTAAATATTTAATTGAGGAAATGAATAAAATAATGTGGTGTAGGTTGAGCAAAATGAGATTTATGAGATCACTTGCTAAATCCATGAGGATGGATGAGGCAAATATTTCCCCACAATCTTTCAAAAATCCTTTGAAAGAAATTATTTTAAATTTAGATTTTTGAGGAAAAATATGAATTTCCCCAATGATGAGGAAAGTAGTTGGGAAGAGGTAAAAAGCTGGAAAAGCTGAGGAAAAGCATAAAAAAGCTTTAAAGAATCCCTAAATTGGGAAGCCTAGGCAAACAGGAAGAAAAGCATCCTGAGATTCTGGACGCAGAATTAGAAACATGCTTTGGGGAACAATAGCTTAAATAAGCTGCTCTTGTATAGATTAGAGGTTGATCTATTTCAAGGAGAAGATCTCAGCTCAGGGATGAGTTATGGGAGACAGAAGGACTCTAAGGTTGGGAGGTTGGTCAATTGCATGAGTGGTATGTCTCTAAATTTATTGATGTTCTATTTCATATAGTATGAATTGGCTACATATAAAATTTGACTTTATATTAGAATATCAACTCTACATTTAACATAATTGATCATAAGGAATTTACCCATGAAATTCTGTATAGCTGTAGAATTTAGAGCAGTGAAGTAGAATCCAACAGAGTCTCTAAACCAGTGATTGGTTTAAATCTGAGGATACTTATTTCTTCACAGGAAAATTTGTGAATTTGTTTTAATCTGCTTCTGTTTCCTCGCATGATTCTAATATATACATACATGAGAGAGAATTTGAACTTCCTGTATTATATTGGAAAATAGTAGGGAATGAATTGTAACTTACACTGTGCATGAAAGAATAGAAGGAGAGACTCTATAAACTGACCTCAGGGTCAGCATACCATTCACATGTAACCAGAAATTTAATGGTCAAGAAAATTACATGTAAGCAACACATACTATAGCAGAGGAAAGCAATTGATAATTTACAAAATACTGATCATAGACAGTTAACTTATGAAACCATTCTAATATTATAGCATAGAAAGTAAATACAACATAAAGTTGAGCAAATATCCAACATGCATATTCACCCCAGTCTAGCATATTGAATTATATGTATCCTAGTCTATCATGATAACCCAAATCAAGAGGGTAAATTTGTAGATTATAAATCCCGATGTCCTCTAAACATAAAGATAGAAATACAGATGCATTCATCCCTGTAGATATTTTGGATACATATTCTGTGCAAATACATAAAAAATTAATTCCTCAAGTATCTGCATAGAACTATCGTGCCATTCTGTTATAAATGATCATATCACTCTGGTTATCTAAATTACCCAGAAAAGGGCATTTAGAATTTAGGGTCAGCTTAATAAACTGGAGGAAGAAATTGAGAAGGTTATGACGCACAATAATACTATTGATTTCATTCAGATATTTAAATTTTACCATCACAGAAGCTATGTTCTCCTGGAATAGAAAACTCTATATTACAGTACATTATTCATTCTAATATCACCATAGTATGAATATAGTTAACCATTTTATGGCCTAAGAGCTTGGAGACAATAAACTACACAGAATGATGAGTATGTGTATATGTAATATATATAAAAAATTTAAATTGCCAAAAGTTAAGTGTTAATTTCAGCCAAGTCAAAATGAGCAAGGAGAGAGTACTGCTGGAACATGCTCATAATAAAAATAACTGAAAGCAAAAGTGGGTATTATGAAAACCCAGAAATGACTGATGTATATATGGATACATGGTACAAATCCGAAACAACCTTATAAGGTACCATGAACAGAGATCAATAAATATTCAGAGTTGGGATTTACTTATTGTGTTAAAATAATTACAATTGTATCATTACAATGATTAAATGTCGAAATATAAACCATATAACCAGTAGAGAAGAACGAATTTCTTCTGATAGATTTCAGTTAATACCGACCTGCAAGGAGCACGAGTAAACAATTTTTAATGTCTAAGGGAGTGGAGTATCTCTATAAGTGCGAAGGAGAGCACGACGCAAGTCGAATTTACCTGCAAGAGATAAAACCCAAAAAAAACAAAACGTTGAAGATAGAGAGTATGAATAACATGAATCAAGTAAAAATGATAACTGAGAAAGGCGTCGTACCTGGTAAGGGAGAAACCCCTATTCCCTTATTAATCTGCTACATATAACCATGGAATTGTCATGAGTAGAGGGTTGCATTCAAGAATCGAATAAAAACGAGAAACCTCCAGAGAATGAACAAATAGAAATTTCTTTCTACGCTGGGTCAAACAACAAAATTACTAACCAGAGTGCCGAGGAGCGTAGAATCCTTATGGAGCTGGATTAATACACTCGTAACCAATTTCACTTGAGAAGAAGATTGGGCTACGAAGCCATGATAGCATGCATACCATCTTACTCTTGAGAATGCGCACAAGAAATCTCCAAGGCTAGGTAAGAAAACCAAGCCAATCAAATTCCGAGAAAGGCGAAAGCACATTCTCTGCAAAACAAATAGAGCCATTCGTTATAAATATTCAAATCCAGACCGGTAGCAGAAAACGATAATCCAAAATTGTAGTACTGGCATGAAGAAAAGCGTGAAGCTCTCAATCAGAGATGGCAACCTGTGAATTAATAATAATATATAGAGTGAAATTTTACAAACTCTAGAAAAGGATCTTACCGATAGATTCAGTTAACACACAGGAGTAAGGCGAAGCCTGAAACGAAGCATGCACAGCATCCATGGCGTTGTCACTCACGGTCCAGAGATAAACCAAACGCAGGGGGAGGTAAAAGAACCGCCGAGAAAATACCAAGTTCAATTTATAACAATGTGCTATGAATCAAAACAACGAAACCCTAATAGCCAGATGCATCCGAGTCGTCCACCTGGCGAGATCCGCATGGTGAAGCCACGGATCGAGAAGTTAATAGGTAATGTACACCCTCTGTTCAAAATTTAATATGACAAGCAACGAAATAAATGAAGATCGATCTGGCCATGCCGTGGAAAAAATCGCTTTGGGAACGAAGTAAGTTGGGGAACGAATCCAATATTACGTGGAACCAACACCATGTGATCACAAATGGAGCGAGACCATCTATAACCCTCACGACGAGAGTTAAAACCTTATGGAAGCTCAGCGTGGAGGACAGATGGATGTCGCCATTCCAAATTTCATTACACAGAATTCTAACTTGGTAATTACGTGGAGTTCAATTAAATACGCCAAAATTCACATAAATGGTGATAAGACGGAAATAAGAATGAAGGACGAATGCCAGACTCGCATAGTTGGTAAGTTGAATCCCGCCAAGGTTAGATTTTTATTAACCAAGGGTAAGAGCAAACGACCGCATGGATTTTCGTATGTCCATGGAACTCTATTAACATGGAATTCATGTAGACCCAATCGAATCCCCCTCTATATAAATTGATTTAGATTCCAAAGGTTTATTATATAAAACGAAGATTGAATATGGAAGGGGGGTGACAAAATAAAGACATTAGGTTATGTTTGATATAATTATAATTATTACAAATCAATTAAATTTCAATATGGTAAGATAGAGTGGGGATATGAATAGAAATTGAAAAGTGATGATTGTGTAAGCCAAAAACATAATTATTGTGTAAACCTGCACACAGCCTAATGACGGGGTACCAATGGCAATGCTTGGAAACATTTGACAAACATAAATTTTTTTTGGTAAAATGGAAGGTGTGACAAATGGTATCGGAGCCCACGTTATAAAACTAGGCTGGTGACATTGTGCTCACTGTTGCTATGTATTGACGGTATAAATTAAATTCTGTGGAAAGGAAGAAAGAAAAAAAAAAAATTATTGTATTTCTTTTTATTTTTGCGTCATGTTAGTGAGTACAATGGTCTTGAAATGTTGGAAGAAGGTGGCCAGGGGTATGATTTGCGTGATGAGGATAATGCGCCAGATCCAAATGCGCCCATGATGGCTATGTTGCAAGAATTGCAACAAGATTTGGCTGAGATAAAAAGCCAGAATGACAGATTGTCATTAGCCAGTGAGGAGTAGGAAAAACTCATCAGGGAATTAACTTCACGGAACAACCAGGAAGGCGAAGGTTCCGGAAAGAGGAAAGCGGCGATGAAGGTACGAAGATGAGGATGCGATGAAAAGGCACGTCAATACAAACAGAAAAGAGTTACGGGGAATTCCGAAAAATCAAGCCTCCCTCTATGATGGGAAGTATTTCAGTTATTGAGTGTAGTGATAGCAAGTCAGAGAGGAAGAGATTAGCTTTTACCGTCACTTCTAGGGAAAAGGCTACCCTGTTGGGAGGAGCGAAAATGTTGCATGCCATTGATGAAAAGGCAGGTAACAGGAAGATTTCCGGAGTTAAGTTCAAGAACCGCTACCTAAATGAACGTTACTATGATGATAAAGCAAAGGAATTTCATGAGCTTAGATTGGGACAACTCACTATCGATGAGTTTGTTACTAAATTTACCAATCTACTGAGATATGTACCCTACATAAGGGAAGAAAAGGCAAAATTATAGAGGTTTCTGAATTGTTTGCCTGCTGTATACAAAGAGAAAATTGAGTTTGAAAACCCAAAAACAATGGATGAAGCTTTTAGAAAAGCCAGATTATGTTACCAACAGTTCAAAGGAAAAACTGAACAAGGGAAAAGTTGGGTAAATAAGAATGAGTTCAAAGGGAGGAAACAGAAACCACCCTATTTGAAGAATTTTGGGAGAGATCATCAGCGGAAAAAGTTTAATAAACCCAAAGAAAGTCAAACTGCTCAGTCCCAAGTGGCTTCGAAACAAATAGATGGAGACAGTAAAAAGGAGGGGGCAGTCAGAATGAAGGAGCCCTTGAAATGTTGGGGCTGTGGAGAACCCCATCTTTTGAGGGACTGCCCTCATCAAAACATTCATATGCTCATGAGAGATAGAGAAGCGACAACAGTAAATGATATAGCCAGGAATATACCAACTATCAGTGCAGCCCTGGAAAATCGGCAGGCAGAACATCAAGCAACCATGGTGGAAATGGAGGGTAAGATTTCTGACCTATCTGTTACTGTTCTGATTGATCCAGGTGCTTCTTTGAGTTAAATTAGTCCAAATATTGTAGAAAAATGTAACTTAAAAACTGAAAAATTTCAACATTCATGATTGGTACAGCTGGCCACTGGAACTAAGAGAGAGGTAACACATAAACTGCCCATAACAGTAATCAAATTAAATGAGTTTCAAACAGAAGTAAATCTAAACATTCTGCCCTTAGGGTCATATGATCTACTGATAGGAATGGACTGGCTGGAAAAGAAGAAAGCCTTGATGAACTACTGGGATAAGACTTTGCATTGTGTAGATGAGGAAGGGAAACCTTTTATTCTCAATGGAGGAAGGGAAACAAAAACCTATTTCTGTAAGACAAATTTCAGCATTGCAATTAAAAAGAACAGCTAGAAAAGGACACCAATTTTATGCAATGCATGTGGAAGAAACAAAACAGAAAACTGAAGAGGAATTATTGGATGCTGTACCAGTAATAAGAGAATTCAAGGAATTTTTTCCAAAGGAAATCCCTCATCTTCCCCCCAAAAGAGAGATTGATTTCTCAATCAATCTGGTGCTGGGAGCAACACCTGTCTCCCGAGTGCCTTATCGAATGAGTCCTCCTGAACTTATGGAACTGAAAATGAAATTACAAGACCTATTAGCTAAAGGGTATATCAGACCGAGTGTGTCTCCTTGGGGAGCACTGGTGCTGTTCGTGAAAAAGAAAGATGGAACTTTTAGGATATGCATTGATTATCGTCAACTGAATAAGTTAACCATTAAAAACAGATACCCCTTGCCCAGAATTGATGGTCTTTTTGACCAAGTATTTTCGAAGATTGACTTAAGGACTGGTTATCACCAGCTCAGAATCAAAGAGGAAAAAAATCAGCAAAACAACCTTTCGAACCAGGTATGGTCACTACAAATTTGTAGTCCTGCCTTTTGGTTTGACAAATGCCCCTACCACATTTATGTGCCTAATGAACAGTGTGTTAAAAAAGTACTTGGATGAATTTGTCCTTGTGTTCATAGATGATATCTTAGTTTACTCAAAAGTGAGGAGGAACATAAAGAACACTTGAGGATAGTATTGCAAATTCTAAAGGAAAATAAGCTATATGCCAAGTTTAGCAAATCTGAGTTTTATAAAGATAAGGTCCAATATTTGGGTCATATTATTTCTAAAAAAGGTCTTACTGTTGACCCGGAAAAGATAAAGGCTATTAAAGAATGGCCTGTACCAGCTGATGTTTCAGCAGTGAGATCATTCATGGGGATTGCAGGCTATTATCGCAGATTTGTAGAGAGGTTTTATGCCATAGCACATCCCATCACATCATTACAAAGGAAAGGTGTCAAGTTTGAATGGACTGAAAAATTTCAAAACAGTTTTGACCAATTAAAACTGAAACTTACTACAGCCCCTATACTGAAGATTGCAGATCCTGATAAAGAATTTGTGGTATGTACGGGTGCCTGTAGAGAAGGATTGGGAGGAGTTCCTTTGCAGGAAAATTCAGTTATTGCCTATGAATATAGGAAACTGAAGATGCATGAATAGAATTATAGTGCCTATGATTTAGAATTAGCAGCTGTTATCCATGCTTTGAAAATGTGGCGGCACTATCTTCTTGGAAAAAAAATTACATTGATGACTGATCATATTAGTCTCAATTATTTCTTTTCCCGAACTGATTTGAATTCTAGACAAGCCAGATGGCTGTAATTTTTAAGTGAATTTGATATGGATATAAAACATATTAGAGGGAAAGAAAATAAAGTTGTTGATGCATTGAGCAGAAATGCTTGTCAGAATATCAATAGTATTTGAAGTAGTGCTCAGATTGATGTAGAAGATTTGGTGAAGAAGGCAGCAAACTAAGACCCAAATTATGAAACACTTCTGGTGAAATTGCAGAAAAAGGAGAAAACTGATTTCACTCAAAACCAAAAAGGGCTGATCTATTATAAAAATAGATTGTATATTCCCAATGTAGATTCCTTAAAAAGGGAAATTCTGGATGAGTACCACAAACAACCATATGCAGGACATCCAGGATATTAGAAAATGTTAACAGCCCTGAAAAAGAAGTTGTCCTGGCCAGGAATGAAGATAGATGTAGAAGAATATTTAAGTAGATGCATGGAATTTCAACTAGTCAAAGTGGAACATCAGCATCCTGCTGGACTTTTAAACCCTTTACCGATTGCAGAATGGAAATGGGACACAGTTTCCATGGATTTCATAACAGGGTTACCTAAAACCAAGTACCAGCATGATTCTTTAATGGTAGTAGTAGACACTCTAACCAAAGTTGCTCACTTTATACCAGTGAAATCCACCTTTGGGACAGCTCAAGTAGCAAATGTGTTCCTGAAGGAGGTAGTACGGCTCCATGAGGTTCCGAAGGTGATTGTTTCTGATAGGGATGCTAAGTTTACCGCAGCCTTTTGGAAAGGGCTATTTGGAGGTATGGGCACTAAATTGAATTTTAGCACTGCTTACCACCCTCAGACCGATTGTCAAACGAAAAGAACTAATCAAATTTTGGAGGACATGCTGAGAATGTATGTGATGGATAGACCCTCAAAGTGGGAAGATTACTTGTATTTAGCTGAATTTTCCTATAATAACAGCTACCAATCCTCCATCAAAATGATTCCGTTTGAGGCAACATGTGGAAGAGTATGGGCCAATTAGTTGGAGTCGACGAGAAGATAAATTAGGTTGGGACCGGATGCTTTACAAGAGATGGAAAGAATTGTCGGACGGATCTGAAAACATCAAGATAGCACAGATCTGGAAGGTATAAATGAGAAAAGGAATGTGAGAATTTAAAGTGGGGGAGCATGTGTATTTGCGTATTAAACCCAAAAATAGCACCCTTTATGCTGGAAGTTGTGCAAAACTGGCCCCTAGATATTGTGGTCCTTTTGAAGTATTATAAAGGGTGGGACAAGTGGCTTACAAGCTGGCCTTACCCCCCCCCCCCATGTTAGAGTTCATGATGTATTTCATGTTTCATTATTAAAAATATATGTGCATGATGCTTCTCACATAGTTGATTGGAATGTTGTAATTGGAACCCGAAGGTAGTTTCTGCCCCAGAACAACCAAATATTGGAGCGGAAAAGTCAGATAAAGCAGTGTGTAGAAGTAAAAAAGGTCTCGATTGAAGCCTTTACTACGACCACGGAAGAAAGCTGAAATGATGGAGAGATATCCATTTTTGTTTAAATGAACTCTAGTAGTTGAATAACAACACCGAGGACGGTGTTTATTTTCAGAGGGGGAATATGTAACACCCCCAATTTGTGTGTTGAATTTTTAAAAAGTTAGATATTTGAACTTTAATCCTAAGGGGGTGGACCCCAAGGGATGAGTATGGTGTGAATGTATTTGCATATTTTATTTGAGGAAATAAATAAAATGATTGTGCATTTTGACCAAAAAGAGAATTTGAGATCACTTGTCAAATCCATGAGGATGGATGTGACAAATATTTCTACAATCTTTCGAGAATGTGAAAATTAATTTCAATTTAAGATTTTGGGGAAAAATGCGAATTTTAATGATGAGGAAAGTAGTTGGGAAGAGGTAAAAAGCTGGAAAAGCTGAGGAAAAGCATAAAAAAACTTTAAAGAATCCCTAAATTGGGAAGCCTAGGCAAACAGGAAGAAAAGCATCCTGAGATTCTGGACGCAGAATTAGAAACATGCTTTGGGAAACAATAGCTTAAATAAGCTGCTCTTGTACAGATTAGAGGTTGATCTATTCCAAGGAGAAGATCTCAGCTCGGGGGTGAGTTCTGGGAGACAGAAGGACTCTAAGGTTGGGAGGTTGGTCAATTGCATGAGTGGTATGTCTCTAAATTTGTTGTTGTTCTATTTCATATAGTATGAATTGGCTACATATAAAAGTTGACTGTATATTAGAATATCAACTCTACATTTAACAGAATTGATCATAAGAAATTTACCCATGAAATTCTGTATAGTTGTAGAATTTAGAGCGGTGAAGTGGAATCCAACAGAGTCTCTAAACCAGTGATTGGTTTAAATCTGAGGATACTTATTTCTTCACAGGAAAAATTTGTGAAGTTGTTTTAATCTACTTCTGTTTCCTAGCATGATTCTAATATATACATACATGAGAGAGAATTTGAACTTCCTTTATTATATTGGAAAATAGTAGGAAATGACTTGTAACTTACACTGTGCATGAAAGAATAGAAGGAGAGACCCTATAAACTGACCTCAGGGTCAACATACCATTCACATGTAACTAGAAATTTAATGGTCAAGAAAGTTGCATGTAAGCAACACATACTATAGCAGAGGAAAGCAACTGATAATTTACAAAAGACTGATCATAGACAGTTAACTTATGAAACCATTCTAATATTATAGCATAGAAAGTAAATACAATAGAAAGTTGAGCAAATATCCAACATGCATATTCACCCCAGTCTGGCATATTGAATTATATGTATCCTAGTTTATCATGATATCCCAAATCTAGAGGGTAAATTTGTAGATTATAAATCCCGATGTCCTCTAAACATAAAAATAGAAATACAGATGCATTCATCCCTATAGATATTTTGGATACATATTCTGTGCAAATACATAACAAATTAATTCCTCAAGTATCTGCATAGAACTACGGTGCCATTTTGTTATAAATAATCATATCACTCTCGTTATCTAAATTACCCAGGAAAGGGCATTTAGACTTTAGGGTCAGCTTAATAAATTGGAGGAAGAAATTGAGAAGGTTATGACGCACAATAATACTATTGATTTCATTCAGATATTTAAATTATACCATCACAGAAGCTATGTTCTCCTGGAATAGAAACTCTATATTACAGTACATTATTCGTTCTAATATCACCACAGTATGAATATAGTTAACCATTATATGGCCTGAGAGCCTAGAGGCAATAAACTACATAGAATGATGAGTATGTGTATATGTAATATATATAAAAAAAATTAAATTTCCAAAAGTTAAGTATTAATTTCAGCCAAGTCAAAATGAGCAAGGAGAGAGTACTGCTGGAACATGCTCATAATAACAATAACCGAAATCAAAAGTGGGTATTATGAAAACCCAGAAATGACTGATGTATATATGGATACATGGTACAATTCCGAAACAACCTTATAAGGTACCATGAACAGAGATCAATAAATATTCAGAGTTGGGATTTACTTATAGTGTTAAAATAATTACAATTGTATCATTACAATGTCTAAATGTCGAAATATAAACCATATAACCAGTAGAGAAGAAAAAATTTCTTCTGACAGAGTTCGGTTAATACCGACCTGCAAGGAGCACGAGTAAACAATTGTTAATGTCTAAGGGAGTCATGTATCTCTGTAAGTGCGAAGGAGAGCACGACGCAAGTCGAATTTACCTGCAAGAGATAAAACCCAAAATAAATGAAACGCTGAAGATAGAGAGTACGAATAACATGAATCAAGTAAAAATGATAACTGAGAAAGGCGTCGTACCTGGTAAGGGAGAAACCCCTATTCCCTTATTAATCTGCTACATATAACCATGGAATTGTCATGAGTAGAGGGTTGCATTCAAGAATCGAATAAAAACGAGAAACCTCCAGAGAACGAATAAATAGAAATTTCTTTCTACGCTTGGTCAAACAACAAAATTACTAACCAGAGTGTCGAGGAGCATAGAATCCTTATGGCGCTGGATTAATACACTCGTAACTAATTTCACTTGAGAAGAAGATTGGGCTACGAAGCCATGATAGCATGCGTACAATCTTACTCCTGAGAAGGCACACAAGAAATCTCAAAGGCTAGGTAAGAAAACCAAGCCAATCAAATTCTGGGAAAGGCGAAAGCACATTCTCTACAAAACAAATAGAGCCATTCATTGTAAATATCCAAATCTAGACCGGTAGCAAAAAACGATAATCCAAAATCGTAGTGCTGGCATGAAGAAAAGCGTGAAGCTCTCAATCGGAGATGGCAGCCTGTGAAATAATAATAATATATAGAGCGAAATTTTACAAACTCTAGCAAAGGATCTTACCGATAGAGTCAGTTAACGCACAGGAGTAAGGCGAAGCCTGAAACGAAGCACGCACAACGTCCATGGCGTTGTCACTCACGGTCCAGAGATAAACCAAACGCAGGGGGAGGTAAAAGAACCGCCGAGCAAATACCAAGTTCAATTTATAACAATGTGCTATGAATCAAAACAATGAAACCCTAATAGCCAGATGCATCCAAGTCGTCCACCTGGCGAGATCCGCATGGTGAAGCCACGGATCAAGAAGTTAATAGGTAATGTACACCCTCTGTTCAAAATTTAATATGACAAGCAGCGAAATAAATGAAGATCGATCTGGCCATGCCATGGAAAAATCGCTTTGGGAACAAAGTAAGTTGGGGAACGAATCCATTATTACGTGGAACCAACACCACGTGATCACAAATGGAGCGAGACCATCTATAAACCTCACGACGAGAGTTAAAACCTTATGGAAGCTCAGCGTGGAGGATAGATGGACGTCGCCATTCCAAATTTCATTACACAAAATTCTAACTTGGTAATTACGTGGAGTTCAATTAAATACACCCAAATTCACATAAATGGTGATAAGACGGAAATAAGAATGAAGGACGAATGCCAGACTCGCATAGTTGGTAAGTCGAATCCCGCCAAGGTTATATTTTTATTAACCAAGGGTAAGAGCAAACGACCGCATGGATTTTCATATGTCCATGGAACTATATTAACATGGAATTCATGTAGACCCAATCGAATCCCCCTCTATATAAATCGATTTAGAGTCCAAAGGTTTATGAGATAAAACGAAGATTGAATATGGAAGGGTGGTGACAAAATAAAGACATTAGGTTATGTCTGATATAATTATAATTATTACAAATCAAGTAAATTGAAATATGGTAAGATAGAGTGGGGATATGAATAGCAATTGAAAAGTGATGATTGTGTAAGCCGACAACGTAATGATTGTGTAAACCTGCAACGTAATGACAGAATGCCTCATTAGCATTAACTGGAAACAATGCAACCAAACATAATTTTTTTTTTGGTAAAATGGGAGGTGTGACATTGTGGAACAAATGTG